>BSXT01000057.1:0-60818 GCA_030267785.1 Phytophthora fragariaefolia
TCCGCCACTCATCGTCTGTCAAGTACGCTCAGCCGCACGTCACCACTCACGGCGACCCCTCGTTCGAAGATCGCACCTCTTCAAGCTCGCCGCACCCTACATCCTCCAAGGCGCGCAGCTGCTCACTTCGTCAGGCCCACTATCGTCGAATCTCCTGCCTGCTTCGAATCATGCGCCAGCTTGTCGACAGCTCGGACTGCTGCTCGAGTTGGACCCCCACTCCCCTCTATGGTTCCGCACGGGCCCGGGTTACAGCCAGCTCGCTCTGCCTCCAATCCGGCACAACTGGAATACATTCCCAAACACGAAGTTGTCCATTCCTAGCAGGTTTTTGCCCTTACAGCGCGCTGAAATTGGTTGGTATAAATTCCTACTCCTAATAGGTTCTCTCAGAGAACTTCTCTGTGCCGTATGTATTCACTAAGTCCTACTGACATGCTCGCTCCAAAAGGTAGGCATTAACAAACAGTTTCCTAGGTGAACTGATGAATGTCAACTTTTCATTTATTTTATTTAAAGTTCAATTATTTTTATTGTGGCTTGGCACATATTTTGGCAAATCACGGGCCTGAAATCGGATTTCGGGGGTCCAATTGTATTGATGGCCCTATTTACAGATATAGTTGAATCCATTTAGAACGAGCGATGTCAGAATTGGAGAACAAAAGCCCGTTTTGCCGCTTAAATCGTGCAAAAACGATAGGATGGCAGTTTGGCGACCACCGTGCAGCCCCGTAGTAGTAGAAATAGACACCCTCAACCCTTCGCTAGCGACGATTTGCATTAAAGTGGGGTCCGATATATCATCCAAATCGGAGGGCAAATGGCAGCAAACCACAATACATTTTCGAGATATATATTCAATTATGGATTTTGAAACATTTTTAATACCTTTTCATTCCATTTTTTTAATTTTTATTTGAAAAATAATAACATGTAAAACAGCAAGTAGTGTTAGTGAGTAACCGGTGAAACGACTTCCCACCGTCGCTGCGATTGGAAACCGACAGAACTCTTGTGTCAAAGTCGGAAGCTTGTTTGCCTCATCTCGGACCGCCCACACATCAAACGTGTCGAGAGGATTGTCAGGTTCTTTGGCAGCTATTATAGTCGAAATGTGCCGCTCACGTCGTACTCGCGGCGAAGGTTGTTGAACTCGTCAACAACAGTGCCTCGTCAAATTTATGGGGGAGCTGTCTGCAACGTAAAACGATTATCTGAGCAATCAAAAGCTCAGAGGAAACAAACTCTAGTGGAGTCACAGGCGGTGGGGCAGGGGCTTAGCTGGAGTCGCCATCCAAAAGCTACTGCGTGCTATTCACTGCCAACGTACATGCCCTCCCCACTGCCTTAAAACCTCGACGCCCTGCTGACCAGTATCCACATTTTGAACATTGACGTACACCCACGGGTCAAGCTGCTGAATGTGTGCAAAAGTAACGGGGTGTGATAGGGAAATTTCCCAGGGTCTCATGGGCTGCAGATTGTTAGGCGTCGAGTTGCTTCTGACTCACATAGCCGCTCTGTACCGTTATTTATCACGGCCGATAAGACCCGATTCTGAGATGTTGGAAACGAGGGATGTGGTATTCGCTTTTCCACTTTTGACGAGGTCTGCTGATTAATCTGCCCCCTTCCAGAATGCTTCTTTTGGGACAGCAACGACACAATCGTCTCCGGGACCCTCCATGGGAGTTGTGGCATACCGTGCGAGCGTAGAATACGATGTCCCCACTGCTCTGGTACTTCACGATTTTGCGCAATCTCCTGTGCCGATGGTCTGACTGTCCAGTGGGTGGATCCCAGTGTTGACATGGTCTACTGTAGCTGAATAGCGGAGTCGTTACTACAACCTAAATACAACAACACGACAGACCGCCCAGAGCAACCTAGGTGTTGTTGGTATTTTATATTTCGAAAGTTCTCGTTAAAACTCGCTAAGCCAGGAAGCTGAATTTGGCGATACACTGGCATCAATTAAGTACGAAGCGAACTGGCCTCCCAAGTTTTAACGGGAGGGGGAAGAGAAAGATAGCAGGATGCCGGAGAAGATATCGCGTCGGAACGTGCCCACGGCGCAAAGCATGAGTGGGTGTCTTGCGCTATTTGACACGCAGTAACAAGCACTGACGGTCTTGTCGTGTGTCGCAGGAGGGCGTGGTGGTTTGCGGCCGAACACCAGTCGACTATGTTCGAAGTGTGGGTGGGTACACCCAGGACGCTGCCCGCGACGCGACTACATTAATGACCCACTTCAGATCGCGGAGGACACGGTGAATGAGGATGCCGACATGGCAGACCCGGAGAGCGAGGTACAGGGGGTTGGAGACGGCGGCATCTCCGCATCGCTCACTGCCAGCGTGACTACAGATGATAGTGCTGGTGACGTTGGTGCTGGCGCTGCTGCTGTTGCTCGAGATGCTGGCGATGCTGCTTGATGCTGCTCGTGTTGCTGATGCTCGTGATGCTGCTGTTAATGCTGCTGCAGGTGCTGCTGCTGCAGATGCTGGTGATGCTGATGCTGGTGATGCTGATGCTGGTGATACTGGTGATGCCGCGGATTTGAATCACTGTGTGGGTGGCGAGGTGGATAGTGGGTACGGTGGTGGGAAGCAGGATATCGATATGTGTTGCTGCATATGTTGTTTCACAAGAGATGTTGCTTGCAATGTGTGGGGAATGGGTTCAAACGAATCCTGCTAATGGGTTCAAACGAATCCTGCTACTGACGCCAGCCTGTGCTCAAGAATCTCACCAGGCTGTCGGTCAGGTTGATGTGAATCTCACTGCATCTCAAGGTGCATCAGGAGTATGAAAGGAATCTGTAGTGAATCTCAAGAGGCGGCTTCACCCAAGATGGCAGCTGGTGAAGCGCCTGTACTTCATGGAGGCCCCGGTGTGAGCCTCATAGCGAGCCGGCCTAGCGAGCTCTACATGTTTTAAGCTGTCAGAATTCAATTTGCTTTCTCATTGAGAAGTTGGTTGCCACAAAGTTAACTTTGGCAAAGGCCAAGTGTTAGTCAGCTGACGATGAAGCCGACCGAGGACCGCCCCGCAAGTGGAAGAAGACACGATCCACGGGATGCCGAGTTTTCGCGTCGACGCCGACGGGGACGTCGAGATGGCGGCACCACCCCCAGTTTTCGAAGTCATCAAGGCCCCAGAGCTCAAGTCGTGGAACCAGGAGTCGCTGGTGGAGTGGCTTCGAAAGCGCCGCCACTATCGAGAAGAGATTGTCGAGCGGTGCCGCATCTCACAAGAACCCGTGGATGCAGTGTTGCGCAGTGTACGAGCTTCGTTGTCACCGAAGCTGCTCAACTACCTCGCGCACTATGTGTTTCGCCAGCCGCGAGACGCCATCACCGACCAAGAGATCCTCGACAAGATCCAGGAGCGGGTCAGCGAAGTGATGAACGGACACATACCAGACATGTATGACTTCTTCAAAACGCACTTGAAGATGGGCATGGATGAGCAAGATGTGGAGGCTCGAGTTGTCAAGTACTTAGTCGACTTCGCCCAGCTCATTGAAGAGCATGGCTTTACCTCTATGCTGGCCGCTGGTGGTCAGGATCGATCCGACTACCGAGATCGGATGAAGAACCGGTGCAAACTCACTGTTGAGAATTTGGCACCAGCAGTGCTGAAGACGGAGATCAAGCGATTGGTGTCGCTTCAGCACAGGGAGGCGAAGACGGACGACATTGCTCTGCACCAGTTGGTCCTAGCGCGCGCCAAAGTGCAGCAGCGCTATCACATGCTGACACAGGAGGCGAAGACGGAGCGGAAACCGCCGAGCAAGGGAGACCAGGGTAAAAGGACTTCGCGTCCGGACGCCCCGAGGGTCAGCAACAGGCCCCAAGGCACTTCGAGTGCGCCAACAGCAGGACCCAAGCCCGGAAACAGCGGGGCTGCCTCTCGCCCGCCTCCGCGCGATGGATGCTACTTCTGTAAGGGGCCGCACGTAGTTCGACTATGTCCGACGGCTACAGAAGAACAAAAGATGCTGTGCTACCAGCGAATGAAGGATGCCAAGGTGGCCAAGGTCAAAGCTGCCAGAGCCAGTCGCCTGCCAGGGAATCGCCAGGTGGTGATTAATGGCTTGGTGGAATTGCCGTACCGCCCTGACTCAGGATCCGACGTGAATGTCATACCAGCCAGTGCTCTACGTGATCTGGAAGCTTGTGGGGCGCCGGTGGCTGTGACCAATATGCTGATGCCAGTGTATTTGGAGGGGGTCGGTGGAGATCTACTGGCTTGCCGGACGAGCTGTGATGTGGACGTAATGATGGGCACTGCGGCAGGACCTGTCAACGTGGCCAACGTTCGCTGTATCATTGTGGATGACGACGAAGAAGAGTTCTTGCTCGGAAATCCGACGCTGGTCGCCCTCGGCATTGATGTGGGCCGCCAAATGGAACAGTTGGCGACGAGCAGCAGCGGTGTGTATAGCGAGGAGAATGACGGCCTCCCGGACGATCCCGAAACTGGTCAAGATGATGAAGTAGAAGTGCAGGAGCTGCTCGACCAGTTGGTCGCTAACGCAGGTGATAATGGCTTCTCCCCGGAGCACATGTCTACGCTTAGGCGTGTGGTTAGCGACTACTGTGATGTATGGAGTATTCGTGTGGGAGCAGGGGAGCCCGCGCGTGTCGAGCCCTATCGGCTGCAGTTGAAGGAAGGTAGCCAGCCTGTTCGCTGTAAGCCGCGGCGCTACTCGCCCCTGGCCAGCACTTACACGAGTAACTATGTCAAGCAGCTCGTTGCAAGTGGCTACATCTACCCGAACAATGCCAGTCGCTGGGTAAGTACTGTCGTTCCAGTTCCAAAGGCGGATGGAGAAGAATTTCGCATCACATGTGACTACCGCCTTATCAACAGCATGACTGTGCCGATTGCAGCAAGCGTGCCGAACCTTGCAGTTGTATCTCAGCGTGTGAAGGGCGCTAAAGCGTTGGGCAAGTTCGACATGTTTAAGGGCTTTTGGCAGCTCCCTATCCACGAGGACAGTCAGGAGCCATTCAGCTTTCAGACGGACGAGGGCGTTTTTACTCCCACACGAGTTCCCCAAGGTGCGGTGGACTCAGCCATGCCTTTCCAGTCCACTATGCAGACTGCATTTGCAGATCTAATCAACGACCATTTGCTCGTCTACGTGGATGATGTCGTTTTGTACGCTGGTTCTCATGAGGAGTACTTGGAGGTTTTGCAGCGGTTCTTCGCAAGACTACGAGAACTCAACCTGAAGCTGAATTTGAAGAAGAGCACCATCTACCAAGATGCTGTATCGTGGTGTGGAAAGATCATCGATGGACAAGGGGTGACGCATGACCCTGCTCGAGTTGAAGCTCTGATTTCTCTTCCTCTGCCTGAGAATGCTGCGGAGCTGCAGCACTTCCTGTGCGCTGCGAATTGGCTCCGGGATTCTGTGGTTGATTATGGCAGAGCCGTGGCTCCATTGCAAGCCAAGTTTGATGATGTCATGAAGGGCCATAGCCGTCGGAAGCGCCATGCCGCTAGTGTGGCGATTTCGTGGAGTGACGATGAGGTCGCTGCATACCAGACTTTCTTGCAGCGCCTGGGTAGTTCGGCAAAGCTATCTTTCGCTGATGATGAAGCGAGTGTCTGCCTTAGCACAGATGCATCGGATCGTGGTTGGGCGGTGATCCTAACTCAAGTGAGGTGCTGGAAGGATGGGGTCCCGGTTCATGAGCAGAGTCATGAGTGCTTGTGTGCAAGGGCGGGTCGTTCAAGGGGTCGCAGCTACAATGGTCTGTTGTTGAAAAGGAAGCCTACCCGGTGGTGTACGCGGTGTCCGAGCTGGACTATTTGCTACAGAGACCACTTGGGTTTCGCATCTACACGGATCATGCGAACCTGATCCAAATTTTCTGTCCAAGTGCCGAGTTGAAGAAGCACGTGCGCGGTAAACTCCAGCGTTGGGCCATGAAGCTAGCTGGGAGCCGCTACACTATCGAGCACGTCAACGGAGAAGATAACCACTGGGCAGACTTGGTTTCGAGGTGGCCAGTGCGGGAAAACATTGAGACGTTGGTGAAGGTGAAGGCAGTGAGGACCCGCAGCCAACGAGAGCCGAGCCTACTCAGACCATTGCAGGATGAAGCATTTGAGTGGCCTTCGCTCGAGGCAGTTGCCACTGCACAGTCTCACCACAATCGTACTCGGCCAAGTGGTGCCGAAGAGCGTGACGGACTGGTGTACGTCGATGGGAAACTATGGATCCCGAGGCAAGAGAAAGATCTGCTGCTTCGGATCCTGGTCGTCGCTCACTGGGGAATCCAGGGACACCGTGGCATTGATGCCATGACGACACAGCTCAAGAAGCGTTTTGCCATCGCGAGTTTGAGCGCTGTGATATCGCGCTTTGTGAATGGATGCCTCTTGTGTAAACACATCAAAGGTGGTAAACTCATTCAGCGCTCGTAGTCAGAGACTGAAACCGCCACCAAGCGCAATGAGGTGCTGCACATGGATTATCTCACGATGGGAGAAGCGGATGGCACCACCAAGTACGTTCTGGTATTGAAGGATGAGCTTACGCACTACTGTGAGCTTGTCGCTTGCGACGCTCCAACGAGTGACGTCACAGTGGTTGCCATTTTGGACTGGCACAAGCGCTTTGGCCTCCCCGCCAAATGGTCCACTGATAATGGCAGTCATTTCCGTAGTGCTGTCATGGCGGAGCTTGCGACCAGACTGCGTGGTCTGCAGAGTTTTGTGCCCGTCTACACGCCTTGGATTAACGGAACTGTGGAGAGGATTAATCACGACATATTGCAAGTCGTGCGTGCTCTGTTACTCGAGCTGCGACTCGATACACGCAGCTGGGAGTACCTTTTGCCCGTGGTCCAAGCTAATCTGAACCAGACACCGGTGGTGTCGCTGGGAAACAAGTCACCTATGGAGCTATTTACTGGGCTCCCGACATCGACCCCGCTCGACACCTGCTTGCTTCCTGATAGAGGCGAGCCGCTGCAAGAAGTTGACCTGAGCAACGTTGAGGACTTTCTCAATCGGCTGCGTGAGAGCCTTCACGCCATGCACATGGATGTTGTGGATCGCAAAGAGAGACGAAGGCTGTATCAGCAAGCTCACAAAAAGGGGACGACTTGTAACTTCTCTGTCGGCGATTTCGTTCTGTGGAGTCGAATTGACACGAGACTCGGTGAGGGCAAGCTGCTCGTGCGCTGGGTGGGCCCATTTCAAGTGGTTGAAGCGAAATCGCACTCATTCATGGTGCGCCATCTGCTGACGCAAGCCCTGCACGAGGTGCACGGGTCGCGTCTGAAGTACTACCATGACCCCAGTCTTGAGGTCAATGAAGAGCTCGTCGAGCATGTGTCGAGCCAAGGGCTAGTGCTGGGTGTTGAGAGAATCCTCAATCATCGATTCAACAACACGACTCGGCGACATGAGCTACTAGTATCTTGGATCGGGCTGGAATCAATTGAAGACTCCTGGGAGCCGTTGTCTGTCATGCTTGCGGATGCCCCGGTCAAGGTAAAAGAGTATGCCAGTCACCAAGATGATACTGATCTGCGACACCTGTGTGGTGTTGAAGTGCAGTAGACGAAGTCGTCTACAAGGTTCGTCTACCGAGCGTGGACTTCGTTTTGGTGGGCGGTGTGGGGAATGGGTTCAAACGAATCCTGCTAATTGGTTCAAACGAATCCTGCTACTGACGCCAGCCTGTGCTCAAGAATCTCACCAGGCTGTCGGTCAGGTTGATGTGAATCTTACTGCATCTCAAGGTGCATCAGGAGTATGAAAGGAATCTGTAGCGAATCTCAAGAGGCGGCTTCACCCAAGATGGCAGCTGGTGAAGCGCCTGTACTTCATGGAGGCCCCGGTGTGAGCCTCATAGCGAGCCGGCCTAGCGAGCTCTACATGTTTTAAGCTGTCAGAATTCAATTTGCTTTCTCATTGAGAAGTTGGTTGCCACACAATGTTGCTTGCAATGCTGCTCTGTATGTTGCTTTGCAAATTATTAAGTATTGTTGCTTGTGGCTGGATAAATAGGTCTCGACGATGCTATTCACCGGTTTGTCCGGGCAGCCCGGGCGGACGCAGAAGCAGGTGATAAACCCGTTGAGAGTATCAGTTTCCAGCGTCAAAGCAACAACACTCATATGGTCAAACACAAGATAAGGACCTCGCAGCTGAGTTGTGAATCTGAGACTGAGGAGGAGAACTCTGGACCAGCAGCAAAGTGTGCGAAGAAGGTTACTGTGGAATATGATCCGTCCGTCTCGCATCAATTATCCCGGCGTAGAACGAAAACTTGGGAAGCTCGTCAGAAAATGATCAATTCACATAAGCCCGTTGAGAACATCAAACCCGGCTTCCCAGTGAAAGTGTTTGAAACATGGAAAGAGTATGACGAGATGTTCTAAGCCTATGAGATCAAACACTTCTTGCATTTTCAGATTCGAAGTTTCGAGACTCGTCAGAAGCACAGCAGGTATCGTGCTATATTGTTGCATGAAAGATGTTGCTATGGTAGCCCTTACGTTTTGCTGGTTTCTTAAGTCATGCTGGTGTAGACTTGATACCAGATCACCTATCACACAGTTACAAGCGCATGTGGTGTACACACGGGATAACACAAGCTCGTCGTGGTGAAGGACCTCGAGATGCTAAATTGAGATACACTGGTTGTGAGGCAAACTTTATCGTACGCGTTGTCAAGATTGTCGAAAGAGGGATCACCAAGTGGCAAGTGTGCGCTGACGAGAATACTGAGGTATGGACCCTTTTCTTTTTATTATTTTGCTTATTCTAATCCCAATTTGCAACCAGATCTCCAAGCATAACTACAAAACCTCACAGGTCATATACTATTCGTACCGCGGGGCGAAGTCGATGTCAATTCCTCCTTAAGTCCGTAAGGAACTTAAATTGCTGACGGAAAAGAAAACCAGTACGACGAATATCAACCGAAATCTGACGGAAAAGCTTGGTGGGTGCTACTGGTGAATTTGGTTCACTACTCTATGATTTGGAATCTCATGATCGTAGTCGCCACTTCCATTTAATGATTTTATTAACGTTTTTCTGATGACGGAATTGTAAACAGACATTGATCTACCCCCCCCAGCAAACGCGGAATGTTCTTCGTCAAGTCTTAGGATCCTCAACGCTTGAGCGAACTAAAACTATCCTGGACACTTTTGCGGAGGAGAACGCTGGCAATGGCGTCCTTTTAGTTCAAGATCAGCTGGATATTACGTGTGTCATTGCAATGCAAACGTCGATTCAGAAGGCATGTTTTGAACAGTGGGGAGATACATTGGTGATGGATTGGACCCATGGAACGAATAATCTGGTGTATCACTTGGGTAATAGTGTTGCATATATGGCGGAGCGGTATCGGAAATTTCGGCTTCGATCTAGACCCATCAGCCTGGGACGAGAGATGTATAACCGCGGAGTAGTGCCCAAGTCACTAAAGTGATGTTCAAGTAACGATGGCCCGATTCCCGGCAGTTTTGATGCAGATCGACGATATCGATCTTAATAGAGATGACGCCGATCTTAAAGGTAAGTATCAGATCTCAGTCCCACTGATGATGCAAACAATGGATAAAGGGTCAGCAAGGCCCGGAGAACCAGTAGTGGCGCACTAGGACGCGTGGCGTAGAGAATTAATAAGGTCAGATCTAGGAAGATGCTAACACACTAAACAGAGTTGAATTTTCCTTCTACATCACAAGTGGTCTTCGCCTTCACGCTACCGGGTACGGGATATATATTAGTCCGCCCGACGCTTCGTCAAGACATCGACTACCCCAAGATCGAAGTGAACCCAGACGCCAAGATTGCTTGGCGTGGTGTCTGTCAACCCTCGTCTCAACCCACCGCTAGAGGAAGCGGCAAGCAAGGAAAGGAATATACACCCCCAAGGCAACCCCAGGCTAAAGTCGACATCGACCTGCGAGTTTAGATCAAAGGAACCCAAGATCGACAACTCGACCATACAATTGGCGCAGCGAGTAGAAACATTCCCGCTGCTACCGAGTTCCCACTACCCGCCAGGCAGTCCAAGGCTCCAACCCCAGCGTATCTTCCGAGATCACCCGAAGAGCGATCCAGCCCACCGACGGGTACACAAGGTGAGGATCAACACTTTCACAGAAGATCGGAGTACCCCCTCCGTTAGTCGGTAGTTCGGGCGCCGTGTGCAAGAGGACACCGCGGCGTTGAAATTTCGCGGAACCACTTCGCCACACATATAGTTCTGCCGAACGATCCATAGTCCGCTGATAGTGTTTAGCACGTGTGTATAGATACTTTTCTTTTTATTAGAATGCAGGCAGTCTGGTGGTCACAACTGCTACTGGGAGGGGGTTTCGGGTAGTTGACTTCTTGGCACTCGATCAGAAAGCTGTAACCATGGAAAAATAGTGGACTTTTTCCAGCGAAAGAACCCACGCTGGAGGAAAGTACAAACTGTAATTATCGACAAAGACTTTGTGAAGTGGCGAGTGCTAGAGAAAGCGTTTCCCGATGCGAAAGTTTTGCTCTGTCAGTTTCATGCACTTACGTATTGGCGCAAGGTCTGTAGAAGGACGAAGTTCAATTTGAAAATGACGCAGCGGGATGCCATGGAAACAGCTTTCGCAAAACTTATCTACTGGTATGCAATCCACAATTACTGAAGCATTTTGATGCTAACTGGAAAACATGTGCCACAATGTGGGCAAATCATGCGAGAGAGAAATTCTTCACGGCAGGAAACACCACAACCAATCGAATAGAATCCAATTGGAACCAGGTAAAGCTTTTGCTTGGGAAGAGACCCCGACTAGATGCAGCTATTAGTGGTTTGTTGGCTCACCAAACAACTATCAGTCGCCAGCTGACAACGGTGATGCACAAACACACCATTACGTCTCGGCAATTACACCTGATTTCCTATCATTAGTTGGGAAGCTCTTGGCGGATGATGTACTAAGTAAAGCTCGCTGTCAATGGGATTACTTCATGGTTTTTGCCGAGGATATAATATGCACTAAGCAAGATTCTCAGGTTGGTGACTGAGAAGTGCGCTCACGAGAATACATATATGTCTGCAGCGATTTGGAGTGGATCTTTTTTATTGTAGCTACAACCTTCCCCGTCAGCATTTGATGTATATTGCTGAACGCGTGCATCGCTTTGAAGCCCTACCAGTGTCAAGAATCCCTCCACGCTGGGATATGGTAGCAATGTCAAATTTGGAAGATACATTTAGAGGTGGGATCACATCACTTCAGGCTGTACAGGCAAAACTGAGAGAAGCCGACAAGCCGTCCATACACGAGGGTTTGGCGCAACTATCTGATGCAAATAAAAATACCCGGGTAGCTCAAAGTCTCGATGCAACACATGAATTGGAGGTAGATGAACATGCAACCTACGAAGCAACCTACGAAAAATCCCAGCAGCGGGATATCAAACAAAAAGCGGTCCATCGTCGTAAACCTCGTGTGATTTACGTAAAAAAGCGACGTCGTGAGCGCGCAAATGTGGTGGTGCTTTCTTCGGAAGATAAATATTGTTACACGAAAGCCGTTTTTGAGCCCGTATTGGAGCATCTCGCTGGGTTATCAAGCCCAGCGTTCTGCACAGCTTTGAAGCAGTGGAAACAACTGTACAGCTTGGTATGCGAGGAGCAGAAGTGGCTTATCAGACGCAACGACATGTCCAGATGATAATGCAGTGTCCGATGATCTGAACAACTTGAGAGCATGTGAAATATCTTCTGATGTGATTCCCGCTGATCTGATCGAGGCAATGGATATGATGCAAGTAATGGAAGCAAGAGAACACATGTAAACTATCAGGTCAACAGAAATATCACCGTCAAACTACTTATTAGCCAAAGAGGCCCAGCCTAAACCAAAGGTCTACTCGACAAAACCAGTAGTGAATCTGACAGTAACCAAGCGGCGAACAATCATGTTCAGGTCGAAGTGCTCCGTCTCCCACACCCACAGTCAAAGGTTAGAAGCAATCCCCACACGAAGATGAAACAGGCTAGAATTAATACGATCCCAAAGCCACAGAAACTCGCGGCTATTTCTCTCCCTGACACGGGTGTTCCTACCCTTACAAGGGTTCTAGTTTGGGCTTGCAATACACGCGACAGGTACCATGTCAGGGAAATTCTAGCAGGCTACCCTATTATCATGGAGGACGACTTTATCGGGTCGCAAGCAGCACGTTGCCACCGTGATTTCGTACGTTGTAACGGATATGATTACACTTTTGTCATTCCCCAGCATCTGGTGACTAAGTTGGATGCAGTGGTGGAATCAGAAAAAGAAAGCGGTCTAAACCAAAGTACTTTGCCGGTGGCTCTGAGGTGACACACCCAGAAGGCACAACGGAAGAAATAATAGCGTATTTCGCGGGGGAGGGGGGGGTCGCCGAAGTTCACCAGGTTTGTTGTTATACTACGTTGCTTGCAAGATTTCTTCAACGTTATGTTGCTTGCAATGTTGCTTCAACATTGTGTTGCTCCCAATGTTGCTTTGATATTGTGTTGCTTGTAGTGTTGCTTTGTCGCATTTGGTTCTAATTGAGTTTACTAAAGTTCTCGTGTGTTGTGTGAATTTGCAGTGGTGCTGTCTACAGAATGAAGGAGTTTTACAATATCCGAAAAAAGTTTCCCGCCCTGTGCGCAGACGTCGAGTGGCTTCAGTCTACAAAATGGGAAGATATATCTGCAACCTGAGTTTTTCAATGAAGAGACTGATTCTGACGACCTAACACCGTCAACAGCGGGGCAAAAACACCGGGATCTGGCATCAGAAGTAGTTCAGGTTTTCGATGGAGTATACCTTGGCTCTCAGCTTCGACTGACAACAGGTGAAAGCGTCCTAAAGGTGGATAACCTAGTAGGAATGCTGGCGCGGGATCAAATGCTAAATGACCCCATGATCGACTTCAGAATTCGCTACATTTGTAGTACACTAGGTGACTGCTACGCTCTGGATTGGTTTGCTCCAGATTTGGGAAGCCCGCCTCCACCGAGTACTCCAATATCGAGCTTCCACTATGTTGTTATGCCCGCCCACTTGAGTGGTATCCATTGGGGTATCATCATTGTGCGTATAGCGTATATGATACAAAATGCTAGCATCACTCCGTACTACTACGAACCATTATGTGGGTCATCATATCGCGCAACAATGGAAGACTTGTACGACAAGACAGTGGTCACATTTTTACGAGATTGGCATCGGAGCACGTTGCCAATGACAGAACATCCTGTAGAAAAAAAGAGTGTGGTTAGATGCGCCTGAACAGCCTGATGAAACCTCATGCGGCGTATTGTGTATTGCTCAGGCATACTCCATATTGAAGGATAGATTTAGCTTGACCAATGTTTTCGTTACTCAAGACGATGTTGCCGTAATGCGTATAATGTGGATTATTATGATGCAACCGGGCATAACTCCAAGACACAACAAGCTAGCTCACAACGTTGAAGCAACCGATTTAGAACTGCTGGCAACAATTGAGATATAGCGTAAGACACTGTGTCATGTTATTAAATGAAGCTAGCTGAAGCGAATCAACGTCTTATATTTGTCTCTTTGGTCTCTTGCGCTTTGTCACTCTGTTTAACGCTCATATAACATGATGTTGCAGCATTTCTCAAGCACTACAGAGTACGACATAACATAGCCGAAATCGTGGGAAGGAGCGCCAACAACGGCAGCTAGGGGCGTCACGTCTTCTTTTTCTCGGGAAAGCATGGCAGCAAGCTTGTCGCACTCGTTCAGCAGGTTCAGCGAATACCCCGACATCTTCTCTAGCTTTTCTTCCATGCGTTTAATTTGCTGTTGCCGAGACCGCAGAAGCTTTTTGCAAAGGCGAAGTCTGTGGGGCTGAGGGTACGGATTAGTCTTGTTAGTGGATCGCGCCCGAGAAGGTAGTAAGTGTCCATCAGGAGCAGCAACTGGAGCGCTCATGGGATTACCAGTGTCTTCGCTCATACTCTCTCTGCAGATCTGATGGTTTATTGAAACGTGATTTTCCGACTAGGGAATCGGTAACTTTAAGGTAGCTGAAATTTATCTGAAATATTTATATTACGGGTGACTCTCGATCGCTGGTGGTTGTGTTACTTTGTGGGTTGCTTCTTGTGTCAAAAAGCCGTCCTACTACAGGTTTCTGCTTCAATAAAGAACAGGTGATAAAGCATAACCCGTTGTACTTAATATCAGCGGCCTTGAGCCCAAGACACCTCCAGTGTACTGGAATAGTAGTGTTTCTCACGGTTCGCATGTTGGAGGTTGCAGGTAGGATTGAACGGCCAATCAGCGCGTACCCGCAACCTTCTAACCATGAGGAACACTTGTAGGAAAAACAGTGGATTTCAACCAATTAAAGCAATTCATACAACTGACTGCGAGAGAGCCGATGGTTCGAGAGGGCTCGCGCGAAGCAGTAGCGCTTTTCTTGGAGGCGTCGGCTTTATATAGAGCACTAAATAGCTCAAGCGACGAAGAAGATAGTGAGAACGAGTGGGAAGACCCTCGTGTGTTGCATGACATTTTGACAGCTCATTATTGGCAGCGGAGGTCTGTCGCCAAGTTCTCGCAGTGGACCCCCCCAGGACTGCACTGAGCCCGCTTCGCCAAATCGGAATGACAGGCTCACAACGCACACTTTTTAACCAATCAGCAGATACCTGCAGCCTTGCTGAGGACCTGCAACGAAAAGAGCTGAAGGCAAAAGTAGTCTTTGCGGGCATTCTGGAGGTATCCTCTGACTGGCCAGTTGTACCTTCGTGCAGATACCTGCGAACCGTGAGAAACACTAGTAGATTGAAGACTGGTGAATGCCAAGATTCCGCCAATCACAGCATTCCATTTATTGTGTCAAGCGCGACGTTTTAAACAGAAATATGGAGTTTGCGTTGGAGATAATTGATGATGGGACTGATGACAATCCGTTCAAAGTCGGTATGCAGAGAGGGGTGCTGTGGTGTGCGGACTCTTGGCGCGAATTATTATCAAAAACAATTCTAAACTGCTGGCTTCACTCCGGCCTGATAAGTAAAGCAGATATTAGCTTTATTAACTCAATTCAGTAAGATTGTTTTGTGGGAATGCCTGACTTTCTTAGTTACCTTGTTCTTTGTATACATATCAGGTGTTCTTTATTGAGAGCTTTTCCCAAAAGAAGTACCGATTTGCTAACCGTTCCAAAAGAAGTACCTGTCCCAAAACCAGTACCGACATCTGCCAGCGCACATCAGAATCACAGACCTTGATGGAGAACGAACGTGCTGGGAGACACGGGACAATATTTTCAATTTTCCACTCGTTTAACGGCACATCGCAAGCTCCCATTGAGTGCGTGGTCTTCCAGGAAATACGTGGCCAACTTGCCTGGCTGTCCGAGTTGTAAACTATCTGTGCCATGAAGGGCATTCAGATCCAAAACCGAACGAGAAGCTGACGCCATAATGGGAGATCGGAGAGGCGAAATTGTATAGTGTGAAGAATGGCGTTTTGCTGCACCCTCATTTCTAGTGAATCGTGGCCTGGAAGGGGTGTGCTACATGTAGTATTATTAATAATAGTGCAGATGTCGTACTGGTTTTGGGACAGGTACTTCTTTTGGGGCGGATTAGCAAATCAGTACTTCTTTTGGGAAAAGTTCTCTTTATTAGTGGTTATCACATTTGGAAAGTAAGTAAGTTACCGGTAGACTAGCCAATCAAATTGATTCTTCTCCTGCAACCGTGAGTACCGAATTGCTTCCGACCACCGTTTGTTTTAATACGGGTTATGGTGCAGGACGCACCAGTTACCGGTGCAAAAAAGCTTCATTTTTTTTTACGAGTTTCTGCCAATTAAATTAAATCTACTACTTGCAGGCTTAGCCAACCGCGACAGGACTATGACTTACTTTCAAACTTTCCTCGTTTCGGAGGAAAGTATGGGCAGGACTCGAAGGTTTGATTTGATTGGCTATCGACACATTGTACTTACTTACTTTCCAACCGTGATATGGTAACCACTATTGAAGCAGAAATCTGTACATGTGCATGTAGTACTTCTGAAGTAGGTTGCAGCAACGCCGTCCAGCTGAATAGTGCAGTGTAGTTCATTTTGCAAATCGACTCGTGCTCGCTGTTGAAGAAAAATAAACTGTGGCCGAATTGCCGCCAAAAGGCGTGCGTCTGCATCGACAATGCACTTCGAAACTTCAGTGTCGTGACTGAACCTCGGCAGTGTGCACTGTAGGACACTCCACACACATGTACAGTACATGCAGCACGCGCTTGTGCAACGATCATATGCATTGATTAAAATCCAACCCCACGAAGGAACATACGGAGACCGCACGGCGAGAGTCTGTCGCAGCGCAGCGCGGTGCAGTCCAGCTCCTCTCCCCCACAACGGGTCGCTCAGTCTCGATTTCGCCTCCAGCCTCGAAGCAGCAGCATCTTCATCCTCGCCTAAGATGCGCGTCCTCTCTTGCCTCGCCTTTATCGCGCTCACCGCTGTCGCGAGCGCCGACATCATCGACAGCGTGACGAACGCCGCGACCGACGCTGCCACTGACACAGTGAACAACGCCGCCGATACGGCTGCCAGTGCCGCCACCAACGCCGCCAACTCTGCCGTCGACACGGTCTCGAGCGCTGCCGGCAACGCCGCCGACTCGGTTGTCGGCACCGTGTCCAACGCCACCTCCGACGCTGCTGGCAGCCTCATCGACGCGGCCGGCAGCGTGACCGACAGCGCGGCCAGCATCGCCAGCTCGGCCGCTGACGACGTGGCGAGCGCCGCTGGCTCTACGTCTGCGTCGGGTTCCTCAGCGGCCCCCTCCATGTGCCAGTCGTCGGGCCTCGTCATGGCCGCCCTCGCAGTCGCAGGACTCGCCCTCAACTTCGCCTAAGCTTGCAGATCTCGAGCCTGATGTACTTGCTCACACCGTAGACGGTAATGCGCACACATTGCGCCTCATTAATCAACTCATTCCTCAGTCGCTACTCTTTTGTCTTCAACCAAATTAACGATACGTCTACAGTAAAATCCCGAGTCTTGATCCTGAGTTTTCGCTGTTTGACGCATTACTGCTGCGTGCATGTACAGTAGTATTCTAGTGTAGTAATTCTGCTTTGAGCCCCAAAACGGCAAGCTGAAACCAGGGATTGAAGAGAGCGACTGAAGCTGAGCGCGATGAGATGCAGAGCGATGAAGGGGAGACCTGGCGCACACGGAGGATGCCCCCGAGAAGAACACGATAAAGAGGGGCAGCACTTTTAAAACCATGCACGTGCTTTTTAAAAGATGTCGTTCCAGCGGAGGGCACGCCGCACTAAGGACAACCCGAAACTTACTCTACACCAGATTGACATCAAGTCGTCGATCCCATTCCGTTGTGGGCGGGGCCGCCGACGCCGGGGCGACCAGCTTAGATAAAGAGTCCGGTAACGGCGATGGCGGCCACCGAGGCCAGGGCGATGCTCGGCGTCACGTGCGTCGAGTCCGAAGAGGCCGATGCTGAGGCCGAAGCCGATGCTGAGGCGCTCGCACTGCTGGTCGTCGAGGCGCTACCGGCGGAAGCCGAGCCCGAGGCGCTGATGCTCGTCTCCGTGGTGACGTTGCTGACGCTGTCCGAGATGGCGGCTGCAGTGTTGGACGTGGTTGCGTCTGTGAGGGCGTTGGCGGTGCCGGTGGCCTCACTGCCGGCATTGTTCACCGAGGCCTTAGGCGTCGTGGCCGCCTCAGCGTTGGCGGCGGCGGCCACAGCGTTCGGGTCCGGGATGGCCGAGACCGGGTTGGTCACCGCCACGACGGCGAGCGCCACGAGCGCGAGGTATGTCATGAAGCGAGCCATGGTGGAAATTTGATCTGAGTAGGTGTGGGGGGGTACAGGTCGAGCGTCGAGCGGCGCTGTGCTGTTGGGCGGTTGGAATTCCGAGTGAGCCACGAAAAAACACGCTTCCCGTGCCACACAGCCCCAGTCACAGCAGAACGACGGGGAGACCATCTCAATGCGCAGCGCTCAGCGTGGCAAAGCAGCGGCGCGCCCAGCACTCTCAACGACCGGCTATCTCCAGCTGCTGTCGGCGAAGATGCAGGTCGGGATGCGAAGTCCTGCTCTCGGATGCTCGTGTATCTCGATGCGCCAACACGAATGGCAGGGACGGACATCACTTTGATATGGTTCGTGCCCGATATTACTGATGCCTCCATGTCATATGAATCAAATGTTGGGATGTCGAAGTATAGAGAATGACAGGTTGCGCTGCTTATCACCATCGAAAAGTAACTCTCACGGCGCCGTCCATGGAGCGTGCTGGACGCGGCGAAAATTATCCCCGGCATTTGCTGCCTGCATGTCTGGCGCCCTATGGCTGCGGCACAAGGCTGCAATGCAGGCTCGGAGGGAGGTTCCCAGCGGCATGCCGTTCGATGGGTGCTCCTGCAACGCGGCAACAACGTCGAGCCGTTGAGGATCACTTCAACACGCGCCTGAAGCCATCTGGCACTGCCCGGTGGTCGTAAGTTACTGATGACTCGCAGTTAATTACCAATGTGTTGACGGCCCCTCTCAAGGTGAGTCAGGGCTACTGCACCGAGCGACCGGCGGCAGCGCTGTGGCATTAAGTGAAGACGCGTCCAACGCTCAGAAATATAGACTGTCCAACTCATTCAACTTGGCACGACATGTACTGCTCAACTACCGCTTTTCTGAAGCGGTTCGGAGTCCCAAGTCCTATGGAATTGACAATCTAGTTGCGCCTAAAGAGAATCTACAGTAGTTGCAGTGCACGCTTAAAGCGTTGCAAGCGGCTCGCTTGATCGCTGCCGGCACCGCGTCGTGATTTCGCGTTAGTCAGCGATGGACATTTGGTAAGCTTTGACCGACTTTGCGAGCGGTTGGCCGGGAACGACCCAGCTTGCCGTCTTCTTGCTCAGCAGATTTCGTTGCCGTTCAAGCGCTCGTCTGATTAGTCTGCGCAGATCTTGAATGTACATGTACCTGTAGGACGCCTCCACGCACCACAGATGACGAGGCCATCGAGCCGGGCTAAGCACGTGGAGCCACGGAGCGCCAACGTGGCTGGAGCTGAGGACGGGGCCATCTGGACGTGGCCTGCCTCTCAACGGGGCGTCATAAATGGATGTGTGCTCGGCCACCTGGGCGCGCCGGTTCAAGTATCGCAGCACAAGCACATCAGGCGTGTCTCGGCCGTACGTAACTGCGGTACGTGTGCAGAGCGCCCTCGAGCTCGGTGCGGGTTGCCCCACACTTGTAAAAAAAGCGCTGAAGCGTATCCATCTTTGCCACACAGGACCGCGGATGAGCGCAGCAAAAAACGTGAAGAGGGACGCCGCAACTGCACCCTGACGGTCGGACTCCGACTCGGAGCTGCGTAGCAGCCTGCTATCCACCGTGAGGGTAAAACAACGGATCGGAATACATGTACGGTGCGAAATGGTGGCCTGCAGACTGTCGTCGAGAAGCCTCCGGCTCCGTACCAAGACTCCTGATACGCGGCACTGGGCGGACCCACGCGCGGGAGTGTCCGCTACAGTCTCTCGGGCCCACCTGGTGCAGCCACAGCATCTATCAAGTACTCTGACCGCATTAGCGCCCTGCATCTGTCCGCGGACGGCGCTCCATCCAGCAGCAGTGGAGGCCCCACCTTTTTGTATCATTTTTCGCCCTAACACCCCAAGTCGTGGCTAAATATTAAATTATACAGCCACCCATCTTGGGTACAATTCGGTTTCACTATTAAGCTGCGTCTTCAGTGAAATGACGCGTCCCATATCATGACGATATATCCAGGATCGCAGGCAACAAAACGACACTTGATTTACCAGAAGACAATTTTTACAGCCGGGGGGGTTGGTTGATTCCTTCCACGAGCACGGCCGCTGACGACGATCTTGCTCTTGCACCGCCACGCCCGACTAATAACACCATGCGAAAAGCTCCGTGGTCCAAACCCATTGCCGGTTTCGCAGCCTCTTGCTCATCCCGAGCGCCGATGTGGGTCCTGGACCTCGGCACTTGCGCAATTCACATGGACGACAAGCCGCTGCACTTCCCTCCGCCCGCCGCGCCGCAGCGAGGACCCTCGAACCAGCAAAATGACGACGGCGACGATGAACAAGAGACCTCCGAGGCCGCCGCCACGGCCGACGATCGCCCTAGAAAACGCGCACGCCGAGTGGTGGACTCGAGCACCACGTGCGCGCCCGAGCAGTTGCACTGCCGCTATGCCAACAAGAAGTGCCTCAACCCGCGCGCCGTCAAGCGCACGGGCGGGCTGCACACCTTCTGTGCTATGCACAGGGCCAACGCCAACCGCAATCAGCGCCGCCTCGACATGCGCAAACGCATGGCCCGGCAGGCCCTGCGCGCGCAGGCGGCGACCCCCGCCGAGTTGAAGGCCGAAACGGTGGTGACGATCCCGTCCACAACGGGTGGACACCTGCTGTACGAGCCGCTGCAGACGCCCACACCGCTACAGGCCGAAGACATCTCGACGCTAGTGACGCTGTTTCTGCCCCCGCTGACCCCGCACCACCGCGACGACGACTCGCCGATGCCCTCCTCGACGCCCCGCGACTGGTCTCCCTCGAGCAGTAGCGGCGGAAACACGCCGCCGGGAGGCATGCGCTTCTGACCAAGAGCAGCACGCAACACCAACAGACACGCAGAACGAAATTGCGTAGACGTTATATATTTAAGAACCCCCACGATTCTCGACGTAGGCAGAGGCTGCAGTGAGCGAGTGCAGCCACGTAAGATAATGCAGTGCCTTTGCCGTGTACATGTATTGTTGTTCTGGTGGTTGCTGTACGGCAGACGAGGCGTTGGCGTTGACAAGTTATCTATGATGTCACGTCACTGCGGACTTACATCTCCTTGAGGCGAAATTACAGTGTACTGGAGCGGACGCTTGTGTAAGAGCATTTGGCGCGCATTCTCTCTTACGAATGTGATGAAATGGCTTCGAGCTTCGCCCCGGCATGTCGGACATGGCAGGCCCTCTTGGCGAAAGTGCATGCAGGTCACGCTGCAGAATGGGGTTGCTAAAAATATTATTGTTAGTTATTTTTATCTCCACAAACAAAAGCGGGGAGGGGCCTTCAGGAGCAGCAAATAAATAATTTGAAATGATAAAACGGCAAATATATAACTAGTCGTCGGATCAACGACCGATATCATGTTGATGATACCTAGTTCATTACTGCATCCAATCTACCTGGGGGTTGAGGTTGCTGGAAGCTCTTATTAATAGTAATGTAAATGCAAAATTACCTCAAGACGGTCGAATAATGAACCAGCGGCCAGCAGAATCTGTTGCTTATCGTGTGGGGTCAGAATCGTTGGTCCTCGTTGACCCAATAAATGTTGTGTACCAAAGACCAAAAAGCCGTATTGTGCACGCAGCTGAGAACTCGCGTCAAACTTGATCCTGCACGCGGCTAATAACTCGCGGCAATCTTTATCTTGCTGCACGTGACTGCGATCTCGCGGCGGGATCGATCATCATGCTTGTATCCGTAAATACATTATTTACGTAAAAAGATACTTCAAGTAAATATATTTTCGGTAAATACGGATTATTTATGAGCAACCCTGGCTGGAAGTATTTCAGCCCTTCCTTGGGTGCGACCGCCAAATGTGAATGGAGTGATGGTGCTCGGAAGCACCAGGGCTTGCCGGTCGTTCGATGACAACGCCACGCAGCACAGCAACGAGATGTTGTGGGCGCCCAGAGCTTGCGTGAGGCAGTGCTTTGAGGTGATAGACCAGTCAGCTCCATGTAATCCATGTAATCGATCGACCGGTTGCGTGTTCACGCAGCGTGAATTATGCTTGAGCTGTGCTACCTGTACCAACACAAGTACGTCACATATGCTGCTGTACTACAGCCTGTAGCGGCCATTGCTTCAATGTCAGACGCGTGAGGTAGGCCCGCATCCATATTCTTCGATTATCATTTCGGTGGTGGTGGTCGTCACCTTGGCCGTGTCTGAATTGCACGGAGCCCTACGGGTTGGAGTCCGTCCGACACACCAGCAGAGCGAAATCACTGATACGGGCGAGTGCCTCCAGCTGCGGGCGCCTTACAATCGCCGCGGCAGGTTTAGTCGAACCAGCGTCGCATATCATGAGCCCGCGCCATCTGACGTGAGCTGTAGATACGGCTGCTGCACCGAAGCAAGTCAGAGCTCTTCGCCCCCATAGCCCATGGCATGGGCTCCGTTCGATGCAGTTCGCAAAGGTCGGGTGCGGTGCCGCCCCAAGAGTCCAGTTCGAGGTGTACCGGCGCGATGCGGCGTAGCGAAGGTTCACGGCCACCACAGAAAGAGCTGACGAGGGCTGGCACTGCCAGTGGCAGGGAAGAGAAGTGGTCAAGACAAGCAGAGTGGCAGGCCTGGATTTTTCGACCGATCCCCACGAGCCCATGGTCTCTCCAGCGAAAAGTTCTCTGAGGAACTGCACGCACTGTACGTGCATACCGGTACTGTACATGTAGTTTGCGAAGTCATCTTCGCGAAGCGAAGCACTCGAGTAACGAGGCACTTCAGTAACGGGTTAAGCGACTTAACCCAGCGCGCCCAGAGTTCTCGATCGGCGACGTCGCTGTCAATTCCGTCGACTTCATTCATAAATTATAACACAGTTCTGCATTTCAGTAACTACGTGGGTCGCCCCCCCCAACTACTTTTTTTTCCCGCGCGGTTCTTCACCTCGAACCGTCGGGTCTGCTAGATCCCTCGGCCCCGCTTGCTCGCTCATGCGGCGGCGCCGTAGATGGTGAACTTGAGATCGGTCTCGGCGGAAGCCGCCACCTTCTTGGCCTTGGCGACGCGGTCCACGGCTGTCACGCGCTGCTGCAGCATGCGCTTCTGGGTGCGGCGCTTGCTCTCGAGCTTGCGCTGGTTCTGGTTGGCCTTGGCGCGGTGGCGCTCGCACAGGTTGTGGCGCTCGCCGTTGCGCTTGATGGCGCGCGGGTAGCCGCACTTCTTGTTGCGGTAGCGGCACAGCATGTCCTCGGACGGGGCCGCCACCGGCGGCGGTGGCGGTGGCGGCGGCGTCACCGCCACCGGCTGCACCGTCGCCTGCAGCGGCATGGCCAACACGGGGCGTAGCTGCGGGGCGGGCGCCTGCACCTGCACCTGCACCTGCGCGGGCTGCAGCGCGGCGGCCGCGGCCGTCAGCAGGCTGATGGGCGGCAGGCGCGGCGGCGGCGCCGACACCGACAGCATGTGCAGCCCCAGACTGGCGGCCGAGCTGCTGGGGCTGGCGACGGAGGTGCGGAGCTGCGCCTGACCCGCTTCGGGCTCGTCGGCGTCGTCGTTGAGCAGGTGCTGCATCGTCATGGGGCGGGGCAGCGACTGGCTGCGGCCGAGCAAGTTGCGGATTGACCGGCGAGCGTCCAGCAGTGCAAGTCTCGTGTATCAGAGCGGCCCGGCGCTGCCCCTTGCTCGAAGAGGAGCGGATCCCACTGTTGAATGGTTTGCTCGCGAGGGCGCATGTGCCTGCAAGAACGCATGCGCCGCGGAGGGGCAGAGCGCTGGGAGGTTGTATGCGGAGCGACCTGCGCGCGGAGTGGGAGCCTGCCATTCTCGATAGGCTGTACTATAGAAGCCCGGCATGCAGGAGCCGGCCGCGGTGAGATGGACGTGATGGCCGATCGGGGCCGATGATATCCCATGGGCGATCACGACGCCGAAGCTCGGGCGCCAAACCTGGCCGACGCATGTACTGCGCGCGCCGTCCTGTATCCTGTATCTCGGCCGCAGATCGACCGAACTGCTGCCACCCGTGCTCGTCTTGCAGCGGGGGGAGGCCTGGACACCTGGAGGCCAGCCACGCCAGCTTCAACCCGACCAGATCCTGTCGCTGCACCGATTCGACTGAGCGCACGCAACCTGATTTCTTCGTCGCGTCGCGATATCAGGCTTCGCGTTCTCGGTCGCCGCTGCGGAGCTCGTGGCTGGGCTGCCCGCAGCTCCTTCCGCCGAAAAATCCAGCGCTCGCTCGCCTTGCTTGGGAGTCACCCGTGAGCTCGTCGTGGTCGGTGGGTTCCTCCTCTCTCTTTTTCCTGCCATCACTCGCCAGCGCTCTTTCTGTGGTGGCCGTGAACCTTCGCTGCCCCACCCGCCCGCGCATCGCACCGGCACACCCTGAACTGAACTCTTCGGCGGCGGCGCCCTGGGCCCTGCTGGCAAAGGAGCTCATGTCGGCTAAAAGCTTTGCTCACCTCGCTGCAGCAAGACCAACTCACGTCAGTTTGACGATGCAGTACGACAGGATATGCAACGTAGTTTCGACTAAGTCTGCCGCGGAGATTGTAAGGACAACAACCCTCCATGTTGAAGTCGCGGAGACCATCTGAGCAAGGGGACCAACTGGCGTGCGGCCCACTTCAACTGGCTTTGGATCGCCAGCAGCTGGAGGCACATGCCCGTATCACGTATGTGCAGTACCCAGGTCTGCCCGTGTGTTGGAATCGACCGAGCCATGGGCAATGCAGACACGACCTGCAGACACGATCTGACCGAGGCGACGATCACCACCGAAATGATAATCGAAGAATAAGACGCCTGACTCACAGCCGTGACGCCCACGGTACATCTACAAGTTGGAACTCGATGGATGCACAATGCGGTTGCGGTTTAATTTCAAGTATAATCGGATGAATCGAAAGTGGGTGCACAAAAAGGATGAAACGAGAGTGAAAGTGCTTGTTTTAAATATGAATTCGAAGTTGAACTAGAAACGGGTTATATCTGAAGATGTGTGCGGTAGGTGATTGAAAAGGAAAATATAGCAATAACCTATTACTAGTAGTGTCTAACAGAAAAATGTCAGCTTCTAGTTCGTTCTCCTACTTCTAAGCTGTTCACTTGGTTAAGGTAGCCTACTTTTACTGTTCAACATCCACATAAAGCAAACCGGTTTGCCTCCTTCGAACAAAACGTACGGGATAGGCTCAAAAGTACTTCTGGCGTCAGAATGAGGAGCGCCACGGTGGGTAAAGAGTGACACGCACGGAGGAATTCAACGTAATCTAAAGACATAAGTAGGTAGATTGCCTACTTATAAGTACTGTAGTGATGCCGATGATAAGTCCATTAACTAGTTAATTGTAGCCTGTATACGCGCTTGAACGTAGATTGCGAAGTGAGTTCATTAAAGCACGAGAAATCCTGTTCCTATCTCCTACTTCTCCTGTCCTCAGAGGTGGCGAGCTTCGTGGCGTGCTCGCCACCAACCAATTCTCCTTGATTATGAAGTTGCCTCGATGATGCGACTCGCACGTAGATTTTGTAGTTTCCAGATGACGCGGCACAAAGTGTCGGTACCTTCATGTCGGCCATCGTCCTGGCACCAGCCTTGAAGTGTGCATCGAAGATGCGGCGGCTGACTTCACTCTTGCTCCACCGGCGCTACACTGCCCCCGAAGTCTGCAGCCGCAGCTAGTGAAGTAGTTCTTGTAGCTCGGTGTGCCCTCCGGTTTCGACGTAAGCGCGTACTAGCGCGGGGACATCGGCGTAGATGGAAGCAAACGGCTCCCAGGAGTTTTCACTGTCCTCCAGTCCACGCCAGGCAACGTACAGCTGCCATTCGGCAGCGAGTTCATGGTAGCGGTGCTGCTCAATCGCACGAACGCCCAGGACGCTCCCTTGGCTGCCGATGTGTTGGCGCAGTTCCGCAGTGACATCCAGGGTCGCATCGCTGTAGTGTTTCAAGCGAGACCCGTGCACCTCGAAAGTATCGCCGGTTAGCAGGTGCTGCACCATGAATGAGTGCGGTAGGACGTCCGTAATGCGAAACGGTCCGACACAACGAACAAGCAGTTTGTTCCCCTGGAGCCGCTTGTCAATCCGAGACCATAACACAAAGTCTCCGCAGACGAAATTGCATGTACGACCACTAGCACGAGCCATATTGACAAGACGCTTCCGCTCCATCCGGTCAGTCACCTCGGTGTGCAGCTCCCGGAGATGCAGGCGCAGTTTCTCGAGCTGCTGCTCGATCTGTACTGGGCCCATCGTCAACACGCGGGGGATTCCATCGACGGGTACCACGACACTGTCCAGCGGCGAAGCCGCTGGCATTCCAGCAAATAGCTCCACCGGAGCATGGCGTCCAAGAGACTCAACACCAGAATGATTCAAGTTGCCCTGAATAACAAGCAAGAGGTAGTGCCAATTGCGCGTGTCAAGTTGCAGCTCGAGCAACATCACCCGCAAGACTTGAAGTAAGTCCCGGTAGGCACGTTCCACTGTGCTGTTCACCCATGGGGTGTACACGGGCACGAATTTCTGGGATGCTTAGAGACGTCCTGCAAGCTCCTCCATCACCTGGGCCTTGAAATGAGACCCGTTGTCTGAGATCCACTCCTTGGGCAGCCCGAACCTCTTATACCAGTCCAGAATTGCAGTCGCGGCCACTGTGCTGGTCGGTGTGACTGCCGGCACCAACTCGCAATAGTAAGTTAGTTCATCCTTGAGGACTAGAACATAGTTGCAGTCGTTCCCATAGCTGGCTCCGAGGTAGATATAGTCGACGTGGAGGCACTGGTTACGCTGCGAAGCTGTCGAAGTCGGCCCCCACGGTCGCTGAATCAGCTGTCCCCCCTTGACATGGTTGCATAATAGGCATGCACGGACAAACCGATCGACGGCAGGACGTAGTCGCACGACGCTGAAACGCTGTCGCACTGCGCTTAGCATGACGTCAGCACGTGTCCCTGCGTTCCGCAGTGTGCAACCACGAAGATGCGTTGCTGTAACTCCTTGGCTTCAGCAGGAATCCAAAGTTTGCCATCCACACGGAACATACCATCTTCATCCACCGGTGTTGGTGCATCAGCACGACATCGTTGCTGGTCGTGACGAATAGCAGCCTCAGATGGCCACGCAAAGGACTCGTCCTGCAAAGGCCGCAGCATGGACGCCTGCTGAGGACTTCTCGTCATCGCACGCTTCACCGCAGTAGGCTTATCAGCAAGTTCCGTGTCGCGTTGGCCCCACCTAGACCACATATCCGCCCACAGATTGTCTTCACCCTTGATATGTTCAATCACGTAGCGAATCCCGACCATCTTGAGAGCCCAGCGCTGGAGCTTTCCACGTACATGGTGCTTCAACTCCTTGCCCAGAGCAAATATCTGAATCAAGTTAGCGTGATCGCAGTAGATACGAACTCCCAGCTCACGTTCGAGTAGGTACGCCAGGTCTGTACAGGCCCGCACGATGGGATACGCCTCTTGCTCCACGGTGGACCAGTTCTTCTGAGCTCCCTTGAACAGACCGCCACGGCATACCATCAACTGGTGCGCTTGCTCTGTCACCGACTTGGCATCATCCCAGTCAGAAACCTGGGTAAGTATGACCGACCACCCTCGGGCTGATGCGTCGGAGAACATGCAAACATGGGCATCGGCGTCGGCGAAATACTGCTTAGTTGATGTAGCCAGAAGCTCAAGTACCAACTGAAATACATCCTCATCCGCCTTCGACCAACTCAGGTCTACACCGGCCAGCTGAGACTTGCGACGACTTCGGGTTGCCATCACTTTTTTCCAGCTTAGCCTGAAGCGGACCAACGGTGCGTGCATAGTCTACCATCGAATCCCTTAACCAGTTGACAACACACAAAAAGGTCTGCAGTGCCGCTGCTGTCGGCGGAAGCGGCATCTCCCGGAGCGTTGCAAGTCTCGCGGGGTCATGTTGCACCCCCTCTCCATCGATCATCTTGCCACACCGGATAGCCTTCGGCGCAAAAAGTGTATACTTCTTGGCGTTGAGCTTCAAGTTCCGTTGACGCAGAATCTGAAAGAACACACGCAGTTTCGCCAAGAACTCAGCGGGGCTTGTAGAGAACAACAACACGTCGTCAATCCACACCAGCACCGAATCGTACAGCATTTCTCGGAAAAAGTCGTGCATCCGGAGTTGAAAATGCATCGCGGAGTCGCTTGCGCCTTGCGAGACACGCAAAGGAGTGAACACTCCATCCTCGGTCACGAAACTTAGCAGTTCTTGGCACTCCTCCATCAAAGGAAGCTGCCAGAAACCTTGGAATAGGTCGAACTGGCCAAATCCATAGGCACCACGAACACTTTGCGTCACAGCAGTCAAATTCGGTGTGGCCCCTGCCAAGGGAACCGTCAACTTGTTCACGGGCCGATAAACCACGGTTATGCGAAATCCATCACCACCGGCCTTGCGAACAGGTAAAGCAGCGCATGCCCACCTGCTACTGTTGTTTCGACGGACGAGGCCGTTGTCCAGCAGCTCCTGCACGTAGGTTCGCAAGAACGCTCGCTGCATGTCTTGGTATTTCCGAACACCACTACAATAAGGCTGCGCGTCTGGCCGCAACGTGATCCGCATTGGCTCAACCCTGGCAGGCTCGTCGGTACCAATTCGTAGCCGCCACACATCCTCGTACTCATGTACCAGTACACGAAGATCATCAGCCAGCCCTCGTTCGAATCCAGCCTCAACCACCTCATCAACGAGCTTGTCGACGACAACTTGAATTTCCTCTCGCTCGTCATCAAACCCGAGCTCTGGTTCATGCTCCGTGACGTCATCGTTATCGGCTTCTGCTACACTGGTCCCACCAGCGAGCTGTTCCAAAAGGCCGTTAACGTCGATTCCGATGTCTTTCATGGTGGCTCGACCAAGTAAGAACTCATCTTCATCACCGTCGAGCACCAAACATCCCACGCGTGAGATATTCAATGGTCCTGCAGCGGTACTGATGCGCAGGTCAACCTCAACACGGTCTCGACACTGCATTGTTGCACCACCAGCAACCTTCACCACAGTGGGAGGCTCCAGCTTGACCAACTTGACGGTGCTGTCAAGTGCACACAGCTCATCAACCATGCTGCGTGAGAGGATGTTACTCTCCGCCCCAGAGTCTGCGCAAAACGGCACTTCTCGTACGCCATTGATCATTACACTATGCCCACTCGACGCTCCAGTGCCGACATGCTTCAGCCGCTCAGCCCTACGAGCTGCAAGAGTCCGCCGCGCTTCGTCCTTCCGCTCGCTCGTGGCAGTCGGACACTCCATAGCACGGTGGGGGCCCTTGCAGATCAGACAGCCATCTCTAGGAGGCGGACGGGCTGTCTTCTCCCTCGCCGCGCCCCTTTCACTGGTCTTCGCGGCGTCCCTTGGCGTGTCGCTTTTGCGATTACCATCACTCTGGCCCTTCTTGGTCCTGACCTGACCGTGAACAGCTTTCTTAGTTTCTGCCTGCATTAGGTGGTAATGCTGTTGACGAACGGCACGCTCGACTATCACGTTGTACAGCTGCACATCATCCGCCTTGGCCCCTCGATGAGTCATGCTGACCAAACGCTCGACGTCGATCCTCAACACTTCAGGCAGCAGGTTGTCGACAAGAAGCTTGCAGCGAGTTTTCATTCGCTGACGACCAGCAATGTCAATGGCTTCGCCCCGACCCACCCATGCCGCCAGACCCTGATCCTCCACAAGCCTGTCGAAATCCATAAATTACTTGGACACACGAGCCTCAATGTCGGGCTCACGCAGGTCCATCTTCAGTCCTTCGGCGAACAGCTTCGCCACATCGGGAACGTGATCATTCATCATGTTCCCGGTCTTCCTCTCCATCTCACCCCTCAGTGCCTCTTCCGTCACCTCAGCGGCCGGAGTCCGCAGCACGTAGTGTGCTAGATGCTCAAGGATCTGCGACTCGACAGAGCTCTTGATGCTGAAAGTCACATTGCTTTCGTCTTTGTCGGTGACCATGCATCGCTCTCGGACCTTGCTCAGATACTGACGACGCTCCCGTAGGAACCTCACCAACGCCGGTTGGCTCCACGCTGTCAGCTTCGGGGCCTTGACAAACTCGAAGATCGGCTGGGCACTGTCATCTCGACGTCGCCCTCTTGATCCACCGAACCGAAGCCCACCATCGTCTTAGGTAGCTATTGTTAACAATGTAGCCTGTATATGATGATGATAAGTCCATTAACTAGTTAATTGTAGCCTGTATACGCGCTTGAACGTAGATTGCGAAGTGAGTTCATTAAAGCACGAGAAATCCTGTTCCTATCTCCTACTTCTCCTGTCCTCAGAGGTGGCGAGCTTCGTGGCGTGCTCGCCACCAACCAATTCTCCTTGATTATGAAGTTGCCTCGATGATGCGACTCGCACGTAGATTTTGTAGTTTCCAGATGACGCGGCACAAAGTGTCGGTACCTTCATGTCGGCCATCGTCCTGGCACCAGCCTTGAAGTGTGCATCGAAGATGCGGCGGCTGGCTTCACTCTTGCTCCACCGGCGCTACATTAATCAAAGTATTCCCATCTTGTGGTTATGTTGACGTTACCGTTTTATCGAAAAGTAACGTTAATTTCTTATGATGTACCACAAGTTACAGTCAAGTTAAATACAACATGTCCATTAGTCCAGATAGAGCCAATCACCACACTTCATTTCCTGGAAATGGCGGACACCAAAACTAAGGAGGATAAATTGCCACAGCTAAGGTGGTGGGGGCGGTGTGCTGGTCAACGGTGCTGCTCGTCGGAGGGAATGCGGAGCGCATGTCGGTGGGAAGCGCCGCGCTGGCCAAAGAGAAGCAAGGAAATGCTGCATCAAAATACCACCTTGCCTGAATAACCGTGAGCCCCTAGGCTATTTTCCGACCGACCAATGTATGAAAGAGCGAGGATAGAGCCTCTGCGCTGTCGACAACTGTTCGTGTTTTCTCGCCGCCAACACCGTATCCACGGCTCGCCTCTGCGCATGTTCTGCGCAATAGCGTGCTGCCCCAAATATTGAGCGTCCGTTCCCAGAAAGAGCCACAACCAACTATTATTAATTTTCTACATGAACTATGGCGAAATGACAAAAAGAGTACCGTGTGATGAAAATTTTACATGTCGTCATACGCCTTTCACTTTGGAATACCTAACGGACGCGCCCTATTAGAGTTCGGACACTATTTAATAGTGCCGGCTGACCACGACCACAAGGACTTTATTCGGGAAAGGATTCTATTATCGCAAGATTACTCGTCTACCTGATTGATGTCGTCAAGGGCATCATCTAAAACTGACAGATTCAGCATATCTGTATCGTCGTCCTCCTTCGATTCGTCTGCCCACCTTTCGCGGAATTTAGAACCGTAGACATCGTGCTTTGCAATGACCAATCTGTTGGTTCGTTTGCGAAGCCCGCTGCCTCCACACTATTCATGACTGTTGCCTCTTTGGTGTCTCTCCATGCACGAAGCACCCACACGCACACAGTATCGACACTCGGCATACGGGGATTGCCGAACCGAGTGTATTCCACTTTGTCAGATTCCTTCCAGGCGTAAATCTCTATGTAAAGCAAGTCTTTAAAACTTTTGTAGATGCCGATGTCGCCTGCCTGCAAGTAAGGCGTCAGACTGCCTAGCACTACACACAAAGCAATATTTCTGGCAGGGCACTTCCCCTTCACAACCTTTGAAATATGAGCCCGCATACTATCCCACACCAGGCACTTACTTCCTGTAACGGGGTTACATGAAAGAGTGCCATGTCACTCTTCCCCTGTTGTGGTAGACACTAGTTAAATGCTACACACATGGGCACACGGGGTTGGTGTGCCCGCAGCCACCCAATAGGGGGCTGGCGTATATTATATAGGTTTCACTATAGGTAATAGTTAGTCTGTATTGCAGGGCAGATTTGACCATTATCTATTAATACACTCAGTCTTAATCTTACTTGCTACGAGTAAAAGCCCCTTAGGCCAGGGCTTAGTGAACTGCCGTTCACTTGGAGTTTGTATGCTCCTGAGGACCGTTTCCTCTGCACAAGGTGCTGTGTGCCCCGTCACATTTGGTAGCACTTGTAGTCAATCCGACACCTACGCGGGTGGATTGGACTACCTGAATTCTCTAAGGGCTTAGACGGTAAGCCAAGATGGATCGAGGGGAGTTCCTTCACCTGGCCGACTCTCAGTTCGAGTCGGTCTGTAAGACGGCGGGCATCTTTGGAACGGACGCCATCCGTACCCTGGCGACGGCGACGCCCGCCGAGCAGGTCGAATGCGTGACCGCGTTCGACGCATATGAGCGAGGGTTGATCGCTCATGTGTGGAGTAGCCTCCAGGCACAAGCGGCCAAGCCGAGACCAGTGGGTCCAAAGCCGCTTCGTCTTAAGGTTACTCCCTTTGAAGGGAGGGAGGGTGAGAGCCTCCACGTCTGGGTTCGAGAGGTAGAGCTCGCGATGGACGCGGCTCTCGTCTCGAACGAGCGACTACGCGTCGCTTTTGCCCTCTCGCATCTTAGCGGTCGGGCTAAGACTTGGGCGTATACCCGAGAGGCGACATCGCCTGGATGTTTTTCATCCTGGTCGCAGCTCTGTGAGCAGCTGCGAGCGGCGCTCCTTCCGGCGAACTACGAGTATCGCCAGCGCTCACGCTTTCTTGCCTGCAAGCAAGGGAAGCGTGAGCTGCATGAGTACATCCAAGAGATGCATGTACTCACTGCGGCTCTGGTGAGGAGTCACCTACCTGAACACATCAAAGTGACTGTGCTCATGGATGGCCTGAGAGTTGGCCCGGCACGCAGCTGTTCCGCGTGCATGCCAACACGATGGAAGAGGCGATTCAGATCGCTCTTCAAGAGGAGTATATCCATCGACAGGCTCGTAATCAGGCCACTGCCTGGCAGGGCAACTCTGCGGCAGGTAGTGCGCAGGGTGGTAGCTGAGGCAATGGGGCTACGAGTGGACCTGTTCCCATGGAGCTGGGCCTAGCCGAGCAGTGAGATATCCGCTGCTTTAGCTGTGGAAGGCTGGGGTACATGAAGCGTGTCTGCCCAGCCAGAAGACAGCAGAAGCCGCCCTTCGGGAAGTCCTCAGGCTCGAAGGGTCGCGTGCAGCAGCCGCGACCCAAGAGCCAGGGAAATGTAGGACACCAGTAGGGGCGGGGCGCCCTACTGGGGAAGATCTAAGTCTTCATGATGGACGTGTGGGAGGCACACGCCACGGAGGCTTAACCCCTGAGAGTCTCGAAAATCTCGAGTCGAGGAAAAGCAGTGACAGACTGCTGGTTGTACACGGTCGTGTACGGGGGTACGAGTACCCCTTCCGAATCTTAATTGATTCGGGGGCGTCGAAGAATTTCGCACGCCGTCAGTCGGTGACAAGAAATGCCGACAAGTTTGCTGACGCCCTGAGGGAGAACTCGGGCGCCGGGCCAGTCTCAGTGTGACTCGGCAATGGATCCTTGGTGGAGGTACCAAGGGTCCTGATGGATCTCTCTGTCAAGTTTGAGGACTTTGACAGTACAGTACGGTTCATTGTCCTCGAGATGGACAAGTATGACCTGATCCTGGGCATGCCATGGCTTGAGAAGCATGAGCCATGGATCGATTGGCGCGGCAAAGCCATTGGGGCTAGTCGACCCGCTCTTTCTGCCAGAGCTTTGGTGAGTCATGTTCCCACCTCTGTCAAAAGCAAGGGCGTCCATCAGGACCACCAGGGTGCTGAAGCACCCGAGGAGTTTATGGGAGTTGCCGAGGTGTTCGGCGTTCCCCAAGAAGTCGCAGTGGACTCTGTGAAGGAGAGCGCGGAAGCGCTTCCAGATGTAAACCCGAGTGAGCCTCGAGAGGCATCACGGTCGGGTTGAGCTTCATGCCCTGCGTGTGGGGATAATAAGTCAGTAGACCCCGACACGGGTAGTCGTCGCACCGTACGGGCTTTGGCAGATAAGGTGCTGCGGGCTGCACACCAGGTGGGTAACTTAGTTCCCCCAGAGCAAGGGATCTCCCAAAGGGAGCCCAGCGTGGGTAACGTAGTTCCACGCGGAGTTAGAAGGCTTTGACAGCCTAGGAGACAAGGGACACTGCCTCCAACGTGGGTAACTTAGTTCCACGTGAGCCGGTAAAGGCTAAGCAAGAAGGGAAGGTCGAGGAAGACGCTTCCTGTGTGGGTAACGTAGTTCCACACAAAGCCAGTATGGCAGACGATGCCCGGGATGAGGCATCGTCGGACGTGGGGTAACATAGTTCGACGTCGGGTCCGGCGCCGTAGACGTCAACACCGCAAGTAGGATCTGCGGTCGCAGACCGGAGTCGCTCAAGGCGACTCAGGGCCGAAGGCCAAGGCTCTTCAGACGCGGTCGTCAGACGGACACTATCGCGTCTTTGATAGTGAGACCGGTCTCCGTGTCAAGGCAGACGCCGTCCAGTTGGAGGCACTGTCTGAGGTTGCAGAACTTCTGAACCTCGAAGCGATGTCGTTGGACGACTTCTTGGCCGACTTAAAGGCCGGAGAAATCGCGGAGATGGTGCTCCTACGACCGGATCCCACTCCCGAGGAGTTGAACCCCTCCTCAGTAATGGACGAGGATGTCCTGGAGGAGTTCAGGAAGCAGCGCACGTCGCGCCTGGATTCTGAGATCCTCACGAACACAAAGGATCCGGTGTATCCTTTGATGAAGGAGTTTGAGGACGTGGTGTCCAAGGACCCACCGTCTCAACTCCCGCCGGATCGAGGCATTAGGCACGAGATCGATCTCGTGCCAGGCTGTGTCACAAGGCAATTGCCCGTGCCACGAGAACAGTGTGAGGCCATCGATGCATTCTTTGCCGCGAAGGCTAAGGCGGGCATGTTGCGGGAGCCGAAGTCTCCGCACTCATCGCCTACCTTCCCTGTTCGGAGACCGAACGGGAAGTGGCGGCTGGTTCACGCTTAAAACAAGCTGAACAGCGCCACGGTACCGGCCCAGACACCAATCCCCAGAAAGGATGTGTTGTTAAACAGCATGACCGGTTGCACGCTTTATAGCGCGCTGGATCTGGTAGACGGATACTACCAGATCCTAACGAGGGAGAGTGATATCCCTCTTACCGCGGTTAGCACGCCGAGCGGTATGCTCTGGGAGTGGCTGGTTATGCCACAAGGGCTTTCGAACGCCCCAGCGACTGTTAATCGCTTGGTCACACAACTGTTTAGACCATTACGTGCGTTCGCACAGACGTACTTTGACGACATATTCGTCCACAGCCGTGCCGAGAACGGCCAGACGGCTATGGAGGTGCACTTGGGGCACCTCCGTCGAGTGTTTGAGGTCATGCGAGCTAACAAGCTCTATGCCAACATCGACAAGTGCGTCTTTGGCGCTGAGGAGATCAAAGTCCTCGGCTGCTTTGTCAGCAGCGCGGGGGTCCGAGCGGACCCAGAAGGACCTTCGGAAGTGGTTGGGCTTGGCCAACTATCTTTATGTAGTGCGGGGTACGCAGGTCTCGCAAAACCCCTGTCGGACCTTCTCAAGAAGGACACCGACTGGCGTTGGGAACGCCAACACCAAGAGGCTTTTGAAAGCATCAAGGCGAGCTTACAGCGTGCGCCTATCCTGGCTCTGCCAGACGAGTCAAAGCCACAAATACCGTCACTAGCGTACACTATTGATGAAAGAGGAAGCTCGCAATTAGTATAATCCAGTGTCAGGTTTGGGGCAAATTTAACTCTGTTTATTTATGGAGCGGGAGCGGGGTCCCGTCCTCTTTGTGAATCACTCAAATGTAAGTCAATACCGGATTGGCTGAAATGGGTTTGGCTCCCCACTTTCACCCAATCCGATAGTGACAACAGGGCACACGCTATTCGTGTGCCTGTACCTACTTTTGTGCGTGTAGCCATTAGGCTCCTACCTACTTATGTAACTTTTGTTTATCTCCTAATGTAACCGTTACCAGCCCGTTACAATTCAGCGTAGACTGTGATGTTTCAGACTACGCTATCGGCTGCGCTTTGATGCAGACCGATGAGGATGGACACGAGAGGGTTATCTCGTTCCAGTCCAGGCAGCTCAAGGCTGCCGAACGGAATTACCCCGTTCATGACAAGGAGCTACTGCCATGAAGTATGCCCTTGTCAAGTTCCGGGTGCACCTCCTGGGCTCTAGACCCTTGTGGTCTATACGGACCACGCATCCTTGCGGACGGCCACGAACTCGCCGCATTTGTCGCAGCGAATGGCTCGTTGGCTGTCATTCTTCGCGGAATACAACTTCCGCGTTGAATACAAGCCGGTTAAGTTCAATGTGCTTGCCGATGCGCTGTCGCGCAGATCCGACTATGAGCTGGCTCATATTAGTCGGGCCACAACGGATCTTTACTATCGGATACGCTTAGCGTATCGAGATGATGAGAGCTTTCCCTCTCTGGCGCGATTCTTCGCTGCAGGCGAAGACGCCAAGGTGAAATGGCTCTCGCCGCGGCAGAGAGCCCGGCTCCACCGCTTTGAGTGGGCAGATGGCCTGCCTCACTATCGCGTGAAGCCCGGTGATCCTCCTCGTGTCGTCGTCCCGAACGACGAGGATCTGAAGTTTGATATACTTCAGGACGCGCATGATGCGTCCTCCAGTGGACATTTAGGTCGGGAAAATACCTTCTTGTCGGTCTCCCAGACCTTTTGGTGGCCCCACCAGTACAAGTGGGTTCGTCACGCCCCGCTGCTCCGCCCGCGCAAATCGTGAGCGCCATCTTGGCTAGCCAGCCGCGAGTCACCTTCTCCTTCTTAGTGCGCTTTGTAGCGGGGTTTCACATTCGGGCAACCTCCACATTTGTGCAACACGCACTAATGGATACATTCAGGTGGGCCACATGCAGTGTGGCCACCATTCATAGTAGGAAGCGCTACTATTGGCAGAAAGCAACAGATTTCCGCCAATAAGGAGCATGCATTAGGACAGAGATTCTGCCAACCACTCGTTGGCAGATCCTCTCTTTATAGATATCAGTTTTAGGAGGCAAGGCCAAAGTTCACATTCAAATTCAGTTCTCATTTCTACCAAAAAGGGTTATTAATACTTCTTTATTTAGGTTAACTATACTTACAAGGTTAAGTATACTTAATCTAATATAAATAAACCAACGCTTCCTCCTACACGTCGCGCACACGTGTAAGCTACAGTAGTGAGCTAAGTAAGCCCACTACACGCTTCGTCACAAACTTTTCGTAAAGCAGCTCCTCCGGGGACTCCGACAACGGCTTGCGGCCTCCGCCTGCAACGCGAGCTTGATGGGGGGGGGGGCGGCACTAATCTTCTCACGCAGTCTCCACCATCGCCGCACAACATCCCCATCAATGCTCCAACCCGACGACTGAAAGTGAGCGACAGCGCGCGTCGGTACTCCTTCGCCCTATGTCTCGGTCCATCGGATCACCTCCTGCTTGCGTCCAATGCTCACGGTCTGCTTCTTTTCACTCATGTTTTTTAAAGGCGCAGGCGTTGCATCCCTGCTTGCGTCGTGTTGAATGGACAGTGAGCTGCGTCTCTGTATTCGGGAGGGGGCACTAAATAATAGTGCAGACCGGTAGGACCCCAGACGACATTATTCGTATAAGGGCTATTATTCGGGCGGACCCGGTACTTAAAAATAGATAATCAACCTACTCGCGTTTTCTGGATTAATGTGTCTGAACCCACTTACCCAATTTAATTCCTCACTCGCACGGCAGCAGAAATCTCTCGCTGGATTCTGGAAATGCCTCAATGTACTTCTAGGTTGATTATTCTCTGAAATTTAGAGTAAGCAGCGATCGCATTCATGCTCTGATTTTCTTCTTCTATCTACTACTCCTTCTGAAGATGTTTTCAGCTATTAAATCTGATAGCGCAGGTTTCATTAGAACACATTTGTCGAACGATAGTACTGTAATGTAGTGCTGGTTGCGTTGGCCGGTCGTACGATAGATGGACAGGTTGGAGACGATGGCGGTGGCCGTAAGGCGTGGTACGGTCAGATGAGAGCAGGGGTGACTGGTCGAGCATGGAAAGATCGTGGCCAAATCGAAGTGGCCGTAGCACGATCTAGTGAATTGACTTGGTGGCACGCAGCTGGCGAGGTTGAAGATCGCAAGCGGCGATCTCAGAACGTGGTGGTTGAGGCGGCCGGCAGACGGCTTCTGAGCTCACTTTTCGATTCGCTCGGTGAGACGCCAGCGGCGTTCTCGCAGAGCATTTGGACGGAACGGACGGACGCGTCAGCGACTTCGGAGGGCAGCTGACGAGTTGGACCGGACGAGTGCGTGAACAGGGATACGCCCGAGTCTGCTGACGGTCGCACGCAGAGCAGGCACCCGAGGCGTAAGCTCGAGAGACTAGGTGGGCGACGCTACGTACGCGTGCGGGGAGCCGCAGTGGAGGCACTTCGGGGGAGCAGCCAACAGTAGGTTGATAGGCACGATTAATAAATAGGCAGTGCTACCAGCTGGGTACACGCCGGCGCGGGGACATCGCGTGTCACTGTCTGCCATCCGGACCTTGACCGTTATCAGCACTGAGCGACCAACTTCGGCATGCAGAGGCTAAAGACACGTTACATGGTGGTCATAGAGGGGCCTAAAGTGAAAAACGCTACGATTTGGTGAATATACGGATTCTGAAACGATAACTACGATGACGTAAACGAGAGCGGGAACGAGTTCGAGGAGTAGAGTTGTGACGCGCTCGCCGTCGACACCACACGGTACGGAAGCTTCGACAGACACGGTGGCGGCGGCACGAGACGCCTCTTGCCGCGGCACGACTGGCACGACTAATAACGGCGAAGATCCGGCTGGAACGAGCGCCAACGGTGGAGACGGCGCCACGGGCACAGCCGGCGCATAGGATCTCGCAACAGCCATCGCCCAACTGATGAACACAGTAGGACAATTGACGCAGAGACTTGACGCCATGGAGACCGCAACGGGACAGACTCACCAATCCGCAGAGACGGAATCAGCTTCCCCAGCAGCCACGACAAGGACAGCGGAGACACGGATCCCGCGGCGCTCTCCATCACCGGATGGGAGCAGCGAGCCCACTGACGACGACTATAGCAGCGAATTGAGCAGCTCCAGTGGTGATCACGTTCGGCGTGGACGAAACCATCGTCATCGCAGAAGTCGACGGAGTTCGGACCCGCGTCGAAGCCGTCGCCATCGGCGCAACGAGAAGAACGCCAAGGAGTTGGACTTGCAGTCGTTCAAACCTACCACTGGTGGTGTACGAGTGGAGACATGGATCGCTAACGTTGATCTGGCTGTCGAAGGCGCCTGAATTTCGATTGAACGGATGAAGAGTTATACTACGTAGTGGGAAACAAGTTGCAGGACGATGCCGCTAAGTCATGGGTATAGATCAATAAGGAATTGGCTAGATACGATCGCTGTAACGGGGTATGGGTGGCGCCAAGTGGTCGAACGTGGAATGGTAAATACTGGCGACTCAACAAGAAAGAGCGCGGAACGGAGCGAGACGCGGCACCAATTGACCAACGCAACACTGGGAAACGAACGATGGGAAAGGCCGAGCGGAAAGTGCGAGTGATGATGATGACTGCCGATGAGGTGTCTGGTGACGAGGTGACAGATGATGAGCCTGCGCCACCTGCTAAGCGGAAGTCAGAAGCATATATCAGACAGGTCAAGGCAACAGAGCGACCAACGTACCCACCACCGCCTCGTGTTGCCCCCACCCCGCGCCGCTGGCAGAGAACCGAGCGAGATCAATCGGTGCTACGCGTGTGGAGGGGCAGGGCACTCCACGAGAGAATGTCCTGATGCGGAAGCAAGGGCTCGAAATGACGCTTACTTGGCCGTCCGCAAGTTTAAGCCAGCGCCAGCGAAAAATGGCGACCGGGCGTAGTGAGGGGGTTACTACGTCCGGTGCAGCCGCTAAACACCCCAAGAAAACCGACGGAGGGAACAAGTGACAGCCGGGCGACCGAGGAAGCGCCATGTGATGTCGACTCGGTAGTCGAGCCGAACGAGATGACCGAACGACTGCAGCAGGAAACAACGGCGCGCGATGAATGGCAGGCTCGGCTATACGTAGATACAGTGCGACCAGCAATGGCCTCGTGTCGATACCGCGGAGTGGGCGAGAAGGAAGAACGATAAACAGAGGATGGCGGAAGTCACGACCCCGTGACTGAACAACTAACAACAGAGGAAGGCGAGGACCGCGACGTAGCACCCGAACAGCTGGCATCTGAGAAAGGCAGGGTGTGCCAATGGACGGACAGCTGATATCTGAGGAAGGCGAGGCGACGCCTGATGCGACCATGCCCACAACAGCAACGACACCGGTAACCATGAAGTTGAGCGGGCGGGCAGTTCTTGACCGATCCGTTGTAGCTCAGGTGCGACTCGCTAGGAAAGCGAAAGAACGTGGGGCTAAGGAGCAACGTGTGGAGCGCGCTGTGCGACGATGGACGGCGTCCCAACATGGGGTCGAACTCGCAGTGGCCCAGACGGACGGCGAATGCTGTGAGCGGCGCCAGCAGCAAGCCGACGAGGGACGAAACGAATTGAAGGAGAAACGCGAAAGGCGGTGTGGGGGACAATCTGACCAAGATCAGCCGACCGGCCAACGTGCTCATATGGGTCTAGTGCAGCGTCGAGTGAAGTCAGCAACCAAGGTGGCCAGAGGCCTCGGCGTGGAGGCGGATGACGGCCCCCACACAGCAATAATGGAGGTCGATGGATAAAAGCCCGCAGTGAAGTGGGACAGTTGTGCGCTATATACTGTCGCGGGAACCGACTGGATGCGACAAGGAGAACGGGTACCAGGACCTGCCCCGTAGACTACGTAGAAGGTGTCGGCGGGTTGCAGCTGCATGTGATCGGCGTATGGTCGTTCGACATGTACAACATTTTCGGTCAAAGAGTGAGCGTAACAGCGTGCATAATCGAAGGATGTACGAACGAATTTCTCATAGGAGTGGACTTCCTGAAGAAGCACAAAGCCAATATGGACATCGACCAAAACGAAGTGCGGTACTTCGAGAAAGACCTGCTGGTGGTGATCCCGTTTAGGACGGAGGTAGTGACAACGACGAAACTCGGATAGCTCCCGTACGGATGGCGCGGCAAGCTCAACTCGTTCGCCGAGCGGTGACACCAGTGTGGATAGCCGTGGTGGCTCCCGATGGAGAGCAAGGCGTTTTCGTGCCGACACAGAATTCTGGATCCATCATGCTGGCTACGACGGTAACTAGCCTCAATATTGGGAAGGCGTTGATCCCGACCATCAACTTACGTGGAGAACGTACGAGATTCCCCAATAAGAAGGAACTTGGCATGTGGATCCCCTTGGAGAGAGACATGGAATTACTAGAATTGAATAACGAATTAGAACCGGCGCGTGTAGACGAGTGGATTGAATCACTAGGGGATACAGAGACCCCGCTCGACAACGAAGACGAGATGAAAGTCGGAGTAGGAGGTGATGACGTTCGCCGCCGAGTAGTAAAACTGCTACGAACGTATCGTGACTTAGCCATTATCAAAGGATGCATCCCACCGATGACGACACTAGACGTGCAGCATCACATCGATACGCAGGGCGCACCGCCTATCATGCTGAAACACCGACGAAAGGCGCAATCCGAAGAAGTTATAATCGACGAGAATGTGTCTACGATGCTGCAAGCTGGAGTGATCGAAGAAGGGAATGGAGCGTGGGGCTTTCCCGTGGATCTGGTGCGCAAGAAAGATGGGGAGGTCCGTTTTTGCATTGACTAGTGTGGCGGAGCGGTATCTGAAATTTAGGCTTCGATCTAGACCCATCAGTCTGAGACGAGAAATGCATTACCGCGGAGTAGTGCCCGAATCACTAAAGTTTTGTTCAAGTGTCGACGGCCCGATTCCCGGCAGTTTCGATGCAGATCGACGATATCGATCTTGACGGGGATGGCTTCGATCTTAAAAGCTAGGCACCGGATCTCAGTCCCACTGATGACGCAAACAGTGGATACAGAATCAGCGAGGCCCAGAAAACGAGCAGTAGCGCACTAGGAAGCGTGACATAGGGAATTAATAGGGTCAGATCTAGGAACACATTAAACAGAGTAGAATTTTCCTTCTACAAGTGGTCTTCGCCCTCACGCTACCGGGAACGGGATATACATTGGCCCGCCCGATGCTTCGTCCAGACATCGAATACCCCAAGATCGAAGTTAACCCAGACACCAAGATCGCTTGGCCTGGCGTCTGTCAACCCTCGTTTCAATCTACCGCTAGAGGAGGCGGAAAGCAAAGAAAGGAATACCCCCAGGAAACCCCAGGCCAAGATCGACATCGGCCTGCGAGTCTGATCAAAGGAACCCAAGATCGACAACTCGGCCGCACATTGGTGCAGCGAGTAGTAGTATCCGCGCTGCTGCCCACGTTCCCACTGCCCGCCAGGCAGAACAAGGCTCTAACACCAGCGCGACTTCCGAGATCACCCGAAGAGCGATCCAGACCACCGGCGGGTACACAAGGTGAGGGTCAGCACTTTCACGGAAGATCGGAGTACCTCCTCCGTTAGTCGGCAGTTCTGGCGCCGTGTGCAAGCGGACCCCGCGATATTGAGATTTCGCGGAACCACTTCGCCCCAATGGTGCGCGTGCCCGGGTCTTTGGGTGACTCAGGATTTCACCGTGAGCCCCCCCAAGAGGATGCGCGAAGTGAGTTTGGACAAGGGAATGAAGCGTCGACGGATATTGGATCACCGACGACGACGCTAAATCAAGATCGATCCGCGGAGCGGCAGAGTTCTGGGAGGAGCTCTACCGATGTAACACAGGAGGGTCCAGTTATGGACATCTAAGAGAAACCTCGACCTTCTCCCCAGGTCCTCTTGGGGACCCCCGCGGGTCTGGATGAAAATCTAGACCCGCCGGACGAAAGTCCACCGGCGCAAGCCGGAGCAAATTCGTCCACCCAACCACATAGTGCAAGATCAACACCTTCGCGCTAAAAGCTCAAAGCACCCGATATCGAGACAGAAGATCGTGGTGATCTCATGTTTGAAGATCGGCTGACCAAAGCCTACTATAAGAAGGAACTACATGCGTTCCTGATAAACGACGCTGTGATACGTGTCCCCCGGCCCAAAATTCTTGGCGAGCTCCAAGGACCTGTGTCGCCACCGGCGGCTGGATCGAGCAAACTGTCGGCTGCCAAAGCACTGATGCGTCTCCTAAAAGAGACTGGAATAATCGCCGAGTCATTTGAGGCAGAAACGCTGTTTGATCTGAAGCTCAGCGAGGTCGAGCAATCGGTCCTAAGCTTGTTCGCTGCTGGCACCTCTGGGCGGCGAGCCAGATCGATCACAGAAGCAACCGACCCTGTCAAAGTCGACTACAACACGATCGACCCTGATACCAGCCAGATCGACGCCAATAGTCGCCCCAGATGACGAGACTGCGGCGTCGTTGCCTTACGTGTCTGCTACAGAAGAAGTCGAATCAAGCGACTCGGAAGAGCCGCCTCGCATGACCTTAGGACCCGCAGGTGTAGCCATGCTTCAAGATCGTGCGAAACATGGAACCAGACTGACTCCCATAAACCCAAGAGCTACCCTGGAGGCAATGGTGAATTCAGACCGACACCCTCCGGAAAAGCCGGAATTGTTCTTTCAGGCCGCCATGGAAAGGTTCCTGAAGGAACAGCAAGTGCCCCAGAAACGGCCGAAGCCAATATCGACGGGAGATCAAGATGTAGAAATGGAGTCAGTTAGATCACCAGACCAACCCATTACTGCCTGGGAGTATGATCCTGACGATCTCGATCTTGGCCGACCGGCCCGAGCAACAGTCGCTACAACAACAACCATCACGAGTGGCCAAGCGACAAACGTCCCACGAATTCGGGTGTCAGCCATGCCAGAACTGAAGGAGTTCTCAGGCAAAGACGGTGATGAAGATCGAGCCCGGTCTTGGTTGGGCAAGATGACGTCAACATTCATCCGTGACCAAGCGCCAGATCAAATCAAGTGCCTGCTGTTCGGCGATCTACTCACCGGACCAGCTCGAAACTGGTACCACCAGCTGAGCCGCACTACCCGTAGTACGTGGAAGGATCTCCACCAGAGCTACTGTGGACGGGGCGGCTCGGTCGCACGGCAGTATTACCATACCAGAAAACCCTCCGACGAGGCTCCCTTGGAGTATCTACACCGCCTCAATGTTGCAGGCTTGCGCACTCACCTGCAGATCAAGGACGGTCCGCCTGATGTCAGGCGCTCGACGATCGCGATCTGGCAGAACAGCTAGCTTTGCTCCGAGTCCCAGATACAGACACCCTAGAAGAAGTCCTGCGATCTCGCCAGCGCGCAAAGTCGAGGCAGAGCAAAACGGTGTATGGATCGATCAAGCCCCGTCAGAAGGTACCTGCTGCAGCCGCGGGAACACGAGCAGTTCGGGCTGTTCAGGTACCCGGGGACAGCAGTGACTCCGACGAAGAGTCAAGGAGTTCATCAGATGAAGGACTACGTCGGGTGTACCTCGCTTCAACGTCACAGCAAGATAACCCCCAAGATCAACGTATCCCAGATCAAGCCAAAGGGTCGTATCAACAAGATCATCACATCAACCGATACCCCAGACCGACGGACGAAGGGACGTCATCTAAAAGATGCTCGCATGGCGGATCTCGGAGGCACGACGATCTCGGATGCTAGAGCCGTCTGACGTGCGATAGGTGTAGCAAGAAGGGCAACCCGTCCGACCAGTGTCTTTTCGCGTGCAGAGCGTGTGGCGAAATCCATGAGCAGGCACCGTTTTCGACGGCACGAACGTGGCTGCAGGATATATGTACGCACTCATGGCCCCTAGTGATGTCGAACAATGGGCTCTCGCGGATGATCCCATCATCATCTTCGACGTGTCCATCGTTGTTTTCGTAGCCCTCCACCGGTTCCAAGTAGATCTTCTCCCGCAGATCCGAGTTCAATAATCCAGTCTTGATATACAACTGCAGACGCTTCATGCGTCGTTGAACAACAACTGCCAGTACCAAACGTATAGTACTGTGACGTACTACAGGACTAAAAGTCTCTGTGTAGGCATCACCAAAACGTTGGTTGAATCCCTTTGCGACTACGCGAGTCTTGTATTTGTCGATGCTGCCATCGGGGTTGGTCTTCTTTTTGAAGACCCACTTGGACTTATCGCCGTCACGCCCGACGGCAACGATAGCTCCAATGTCCTATTGGATATCAATGGCTCCATCGCGTGTTCCCACTCGCGTCGTTTTTCACTGCGTCGAACTTCCTTCGCGCCTTGTACGGGCTCAAGCAAACGTCGAGAGCATGGTATGAGAACCTGACAGCCTTCCTGATCAGCTGTGGTTTTACTCAAGGCAAGGCCGACACCTGCCGGTCCGTGAAGATCGACAGCGAATGACTAATGATTGAGCTCGTCTATGTCGACGACGCGCTTTTGTTTGGGGAGAGTGACGATGCGCTGGCATCGTTCAAGCTCGCGCTGGAGAACGCTTATGCTGTGGACAACTTTGCGGGCATGAACTTCTTCTTAGAATTGGAGATGCAGTGGACTGAAGCTGGTGACGAAGTCCGAGTCAACCAGAACAAGTACGCGTCCACCATTCTTAAAACGTTTGCAATGGACAAGTGCCGCGCTGCGGCAACGCCAATGGAGGAGCACTACCGGAACCAGCTGTTCGAAGGGCAAGATCAGAATGACTTCAAATGTCGCCCGGCACTGGGAGCCCTGCTGTATCTGTCAGTACTTATCAGACCTGACTTGACAACGGCCGTCCGCTTGCTCGCGCAAGAAACCGAGGAGTCGACGGCACCCGTGAAGAATGGCGTCGTCTGGGTCTTCCGGTACCTGAACGGTACCCACGACCACGGAGTCGTGTTCAGCAGAAAGGAGGGCATCGCTCGTGACAGCTTTGTTGTCTACTGTGACGCTATCTTTGTAGGCGAAAGAGGCCGGATGTCGTCGACCGGGTACGCGATCTTCTACAACGGTAACCTGGTTGACTGGGGCTCGAAGAAGCAGACGATGGTGACTTTGTCTTCGACACAATCTGTAACGAGGTTACACGGTGTGTGGCACACAAGGTTACTGTGTGATACACACGAGGTTACAGTGTGGAACACACAGGTGTGTGTGACACATATTAACAGAACAGTACTTGGTATTAACCAAATATCAGTACCAAAAAATAACAAAGAAACAGTAGGTGGCTCGTAAGCCTGTCAGGATGCATTTGATTAGCTTTTACTATGGTAGATAGTAAAACTACACAGGTTCGCATCGTGCGGCATTGTCGTACTTAAGCAATAAATAAATCAGTTTGGAAAAAGACACGTAGCGTCAAGTTGCCTTGGCGGTAAGGCTTTATACTCTAGGAGTCCGTAGATAGGATCGTACGGACTCGTACCCAGACTCGGTGAGTCTACGTCTTCCTCTGACGCAAGCTACGGCAGCCCCGCGGCAGAATCGGAGTACGTCGGCGTGGTGGCTGTAGTTCAGGAATGTATCGGGCTCATGTTGGTGCTGAAAGACCATCGGAATGCCAGTTGGGCCAATCGTCAGGGTGGAAGACAACCAAGGTGCGCAGCACCTGGCGGAGAGGAAGGGTGTGACCCAACGATCGCGTCACATCGATACTAAGTATCACTGGATCAGAGAGAAGGTCGCTAGCGGAGATGTGCCCGTGCAGTACTGTCCGACTAGCGAAATGGTGGCGGACCATTTCACTAAGCCGCTCGAAAGGACGAAGTTTGAACGCTTTCGCTCTGCACTCGGAGTTCGTCGAGTGGAAGAGGGCGACGAACCACACCTCTAAGAAGCAGGATGATGACCTAAACCCTGGCTGGTGGTACGACACGAACAAGATGCAGTAGTCTGCGGTCAGGCACATCTAGTGCCATCATTGAAGATTCGAAGCGCTGAAGACACAGAAGCTAGCAGTGGGGCACCAAGGTAGGCTCCTTGATTACATGTGAGAGCAGCAGGTCATATGAGCTGTAGTTCGTTTTTTTAGTTCTACCCCCAGATCAATCAATTTCCAACTTCCCATCGCAAGACCAACCCTTACATTCCACTCCTTAACGGCCACATTCTCTGCAAGGACATTCCAGCATGTTGATACGTCCAGCTCTCCCCACTGACTTCGCGCTGCGCCGAGACCTCTTGCGCGCCCAGTCATTTGGGGATATACTGGACGTGCTTCGTGCTAACACCGCCGAGCTTCCAAGCTCCACCAAGGAACTCGCCGAGCTCCGGGTCCAGAACGCCAAACTGACTCGGGAAAACCAAGCCCTCCTTCGGCGCCTCGAGTCGGCGTTAGCTGACTCGGCCCGCTTTAAGCCCGACATTGCTACGGTAGTGCGTGAGCGGGACGAGTGGAAGGACAATGCTACCAAGAAGTCCGAGATGGTGGCTTCCTACCGCAACACAGTTTGCGTGTTGGAGCTCCAACTGAGGGAGTTGACTCGGCAGGCCAATCGCCTAGTCGATTCCTGTCAGCAACTGGTCGGTCATCTACGCCGGATGGTCGATCAGCGTGACAAAGACCTCAAGCGCATGTCGGAGGTCCTGGCCGAGCGGGACGTCGCGTACTCGGCGCTCCAAGGGGCGGCTTCTTCGTACTTCGAGGAAGCCGCCGCGGTTATCTTGTCTGGTCGAGCGGATCGCGCACTGGGGTTCGCCAACCAGACGATTGATAACCAGCGCCGAGCCATTCAGTGCCAGAAGAACGCTTTGCGGTACAATGGCTGGATCTCGGTAACCGACCGAGCTCTCGCTCTCGCAGCCGCCGCCGGGTTCGACGCTCCAGGTCTTTCACCGGATGACCTGGCTCTCAACGCTCGGCTGTTGCGTCTCCTAGAAACGCGCTGGCCTGAGCTGTCTCAAGCCCAGCCGGATGAAGTCCGCGAGATCACTCTCCGAGTCGGTGGTCCCATGGCGCTGAGCTCAGCCCCGGTTTCCTTGCCGCTGAGCTCGGCCGCGTCGACTTCCAACTCGTCAGCCGCTGGGTTGGCGATGACTCCCGCTGACTTCAACGTGGACCCCGCCGAGTCCCTGGGAGCCCGTTCCGCAGCGATCAATTAACACAAGTGAGTCGGCCGTCGGTGCGCATCTCAGCGTCAAGTTCGGTTCCCCCCTCGGGGTCTGCAGCTTTGGCTGTCCCTGTCACAAGCTCGGTAAGTTCGGCCTCTTCCGTGGTTGTGACTTCAGCAGCGGAATCGACGGCTCGGTCGCTACCCGCTGTCTCTGCTGGCTTGGCGATTTCGGCCTCGCCAACGACTCGGCGGGCTTCGCTGCGGCCGACCAAGGCTTCCGCTGGGTCGACCTTCAAGTCCGCGCGCAAGTTTCCGACCGAGCCTGCTGCTGGGTCATCTCGTCGGGTGTCGAATAACTCGGCGGCATCTCCGAGCTCGAACACCACTGTCACACCATCACCCTCGGCCACTGTGTCTGCTCGCAGCCAGCGCGCGTCGGCTTTGAATGCCCGCGCGATTAGCAGCTTGGAGCTTCAAACTTTGGAGGCGAGCGATGCGGAGGTCTTGGGTTGGTCGTCTGGTGCGGCTAGCTCGGCGGCCCGCGCTACTTCGGCATCCTCTCCTCTCGTGATCGACGCGCCGAGTCCTCCTGCTGCCATTCCGACCCCAGCACTGGTTGTGACTCCGGCCAGTCAGCGTCAGTCTAGCTCGGATGACTCGGCTGATGACGAAGCGATGTTCCAGCGGTCTTGCCGACTTCGCAAGAAGTCAGTGGTCGAGAGCGATGAGTCGTCCAACTCGGTCGCTGAGGAGCTGGAAGAGAAGCCAGCACCTCCGCTGACTCCTGCCCCTGTCTCGCCGGCTCCGTCGACCGGCAAGAAGCGTCCATCTTCACTGGTGACTCCAGTTTCGACAAAGAATGCGCGTGTCAGCGCCGCTGCCAAGTCGTTAAGTCTGCCGCATCCGATCGCCAAGTCAGCGAACAAAGCTCGTCCGGCTGCCATCTGCAGTCGGCGTTCTCGCGTTTTGTTCCGTAGGTAGTCAAACCGTAAGCCTCCACAGGATAAGTTTGACATGGGTTCCCAAGTCGGCTCGTCATAGCCGACCCACTTCACTTTGAATAGCCGCTGAGCTCGGCTCGTGCCCGTCGAGGTAGGTATCTTGTCGTCAATTATGGCTTCCACCTTATATTTGTCTGAGGTGTCACTGAGTTCCCAACTGTCTTCCGGCAAGCGTTCTTCGTCGACATCAAAGCGCTCGTTCACGCTGGGTTCGTCGCCTAGCTTGGCTGTCGGTCGCTGACCTAAGTCGGCGACCTTCTTGAGCCGTGATACATGCACGACTGGGTAGAGGCGGTAGCCGCTTTAGTCCGGGAGTTCTAGCTCATAGGCGAACCCCTCCATCTTCTTCTCCACTATGAACGGGCCATACCATCGGTGAACCAGCTTCTTCTTCAGACCCGGCCTAACCCTCTCCATGAACAGCCAGACTTGGTCACCAGCTCGAAACAGGGAGCTTTGGGGCTCAGCGGACTCGTCTTTTGAGTCGGCGTCTTCATTGTCCGTGCTTCTTTCACTGGTCAGCTGAGTTGACTCCGGTAAAGACCTTTTCTCCTTCCCGCTGAGGCGTGCATTGTGGGCTTCGGCTCGCTGAGCCTTCTCGGCTATCTGGTACTCCTTAGCTAGCTGTAGGGCGACTTCTCGTTGGTGATTAGCTTCTCGGCGCCATTGTGCGGTGTCAGCTGAGTTCGCAGGATCCTTGTTAATCGTGGAAGGCATCGACTTCAAGGTCGACTGGGCATCCCAGCCGTGCACAATGTAAAACGTGTCTCTCGCCGGGTCGTGTCTCGCGAGTTGTTGATTGCATGCACCATTTTCTCAGCGATGTCGTCCCAATCGGCCTGGAGCGGGTCTTCGACATAGACCCGCACAGTTTGGATCATTGTCTTGACCGACCGTTCTTGTTGGCCATTTGCCTGGGGTCTGTAACGCAGCGTTACCCTGGATCTCGACTGCATCAACTCGGCGAACGCCTGGAACACCTCGCTCACGAACCGGGGACCCCGGTCATGGCGAATCCGCGAGGGTAGTCCAAGGCTTCTGAGCACACATTCTTCAAAGGCTTTGGCCACTTCGAGGGCTCCAGTCTCACACATCACCTTGGCGATGACCTACCCAATGAAGTGGCCCTGGAGCAGCAAGAGCGCTGTGTTGCCTCGCCGAGTTACTGGCAGCGGTAAAACGAATCCATCGAGACCATTTGAAATAGGTACTGAGATGTCACGTTATCCGGTGAGTAGCCTCTCAGCTCGGGCTTGCTCTTGCTGGTGCTGCAGTCCTCACACGTCTGGACGTGTTTTGATACGTCGGCGTACAATCCAACACGATAGAACTCGGCTTTGGCTTGGTGATAAGTCCTTACGATGCCCTGATGGCCACCTTCAATCGGGCTATGTAGGACTTCGTCGCGTATGGAGATCGGCACAACCACTCTCAGCGAAATTGCCGCCGAATCAGGCCCAGCGTGACGTCTCCTCTGCCCCTGATAACACAGTAGACCATCTTAACTGAGAACGAAGCTGTCGGCGATTTTGCTCGCGTTCTGAACTCCGCGGTAAGTTAAGCCATCGAGCTCTCCCCGCAGGAGGGCCTTACGGTCAGCCCATCTGAGCTCTTTGCCTTGAGCATTGGAGGTACGCCTTCGTCTCTCAGCTTGGACTACCTCCGGGTCAATATCCGTCGCGTCAGGGATTCTGCCCTCACTGACTTCAACTTCAGCTTGATCTTCAACTCGGCGGACCTGTGCAGAAGCCCCAGGCGACTCGAATTGGAGACTTTCCGCCCTTGAATTCGGCGAATTCGCATATTTGTCGTACAAGCCCGTGTACCGGCTGGTCTCAGCCAAGTCCTTGTTGGCTCAATCCTAAAAATAAACTCAGCAGGCTTGCCTTCTTGTCATCACCGTAATCTCGGCTCTAGGTTCTCCCGATTCAGCTGAGCCAGTGCTGGTGTGTAGGATCTCAGACACTATATTTAGCTCCTTGGGTTCGGTCTTCCGATCGCTGCTGAGTACCAACCGCCCCCTTTTACTCTCTAATGCTTCAGTAGCCAGCGAGTCGGCTGCAGCTTTATAGTGGCGCAACGCGTGGAGGTAGCGCACTGAATTCAGCTGGTCTGTGAGTTTCTTGTGGTTCGCCAGCTCTAATTACAGGGCCTACTTCTTTAACGCCACCACGCCCATGACAGGGCCTACTTCTTTAACGCCACCACGCCCATGAATTGCTGGATTGCAAGCCGAGAGTCGCCGACTATGATCAGGTCAGTGAGGCCTGGCTCCAGCGCTACCATGGCCCCGTTATTTATGCCGGTGTATTCGGCGATATTCATTGTAGTCGACGGGATGGGCGCACCCGCAGTGATCACAATGTCCCAAGAAGGAAGGCTCCGTAAAAATCCATGAGCAGCTACCATAGCCATCATTCTTCTCAGTCTTCACCGACCCGTCGAACGACAGCACGTGTCCTACAAAATCTCGCAGGACATGTGCATATAGCAAGTCGGGGTCGAGGCGCAAGCTAGCTGAGTTCTTCGACAGCGGAGCCAGGCGACTCAGCGACTCATCGCGTCAGATGTGCGGAGTGACTGTCGCTTGCAACAACGGAGCGAAGTCCGCGTCATGACCTTCAGGTGGTACGACGAGAGCAGCATGACGAAGCTGACTGCTCTGCCGTATAGTGACTTCGAGTTGAAAACCCATTCGAGAATAGAAACGTGGGTGTAGACGTGTAACGTCTTCCCAGCGAAGAGATCGTGGCCCGCCTTCAGTATATGTGAGAGTGCCAGCACCTCCATCTCAGCTGGTGATAGTTGACGTCGTTCTCTCTGAGGACACGCCCACAGAATCGTACCGGGTGTAGCAAACCATCGTGTGGCTGTAGCAGAGTGCTACTGAGTGCCCACACGTTGGCGAACAGCATGATGTGCACTTCTTTCGCCGAGTCGAAGTGACGCAGAATTGGTGCATTGGCCACCTTCGTTTTCAACTCGGCGAACGCCGACTTAGCGGCCGCCAGGTCACCCCCGTCAGCGAAGTCGGCGTCCTTCAGCTGGTACAGTACCGCACCGTACACCGCCATGTTCTGGATGAACCGGCTGTAATAGTTCAGAGCACCGAGGTAGTCTTGCATCCCCTTCGATGATGTCGGGAACAGCAACTCGGCGACCGCAGCTAACTTAGCCGGGTTAGCCTTGATTCAATGCTTGGAGACTTCATGAAAGAGGAAGTCGACTGTCAGTTGCAGAAAGATACTCTTGGTAAAGCTGATGCTGATCCGGCACCCAGAGAACCGCGCGAGCGGCCAACCCAGCCTCGCTAGACAGTCTTCGAACGTCGTGCCCCCGAAGCAGATATCATCCACGAAGGACCGGCGGTCAAACACCGGCGTCAGCGTCGACTCATCGTGTTCTCCATTAGCGAACATGTCGCTCTCGAGGATGTTGACGAGGTCTTGCAGCGGATCCGACTCGACTAGAGCTCGGTTATCGGCTTCAAACTTGGTTGCTGAGTCAGAAGAGAGCATTGTCAATGATGATCATCGGCGCGTTCTTAAACCCGAACGGCATCCGGAGGCATCCAAAGTGCCTCAGTGCGCATTCAAACGCCGAGATCTCTCTGACTCGCTGAGTCATCATGACCGCCCAGAACCCGCTGGCCGCGTCTAGTGAGCAGAACCACAGGTAGCTCTCCAACTCAGTGCAGAGGTCGTCGACCAACGATATGGCACACGCCATGAGGACTGTGATAGCGTTAACAATTATTGTAGTCAATGCACAGTCGGATGTCGACGCCGTTCTTTTTGAACACAATCACAATGGGCAATGCCCATGGGCTGTTTGATAAGTCGATTAGCCCCGCCTTGAGCAAGCCTTGAGCAGCTCCTACAGCTTCTTCAAGTGCTTGAGCGGAACTCGCCGAGCCCGTTGCTTTATAGGCTTATGTCCTTCCACATCGATGTCGCATATTGCTCCATAGGCTGGCGGTGGAAGTATATTTCCACTGGCAATCATGGTACCGTATTGCGCTTTCAGCACCTTCACCAGCTTTTCCCGCTGACTCGGCGTATGAGCCGATCATACCACATTCGAACCATCATAGTCCAGCACAGTAGACGCTGAGTCCGTCAAGTCTGGCTGAAATGCAAGTTCTTGTGCATGATCCTCCAGATCAATCTCGTTGGCTGAGCATTCGAACTCAGCTGGATCCGTCGCCGAGGTATCCACAGCTGTGATAGATTCATCTTCCCACATAGTCATCGCTGCGACGAACCGCAGTCGTCAATCCTCTTCGGGGTCATCTGCTAGGGAAACGTCACTGACCTCGATCTTGTTGCTGAGGAGGCCGTCGATGGCTTCGCGTACCGAGCACCCTTCCTTGGCATCAGCTGACAACTCAGCGGTTTCCTGTATCTCGGAGTTAACTCGGCTTGGGTGCTCTCTCTCAGAGGCTTGGTCTGGTGAGTAGGCCTCAAGCATTGTCATCCCCAGTCTAGACTGGTGAGCTGCTCCAGTGTTTGGGCCATCATCCCACTCAGCGGCATCGCTCTGCGCGACTCAGTTATATCGCAGTCGGTAAACTCACAACTCGTCGTCACAGCTTGAGCGGAGCTCGTTGGGTTATTACCTGCTGACTCAGCGGGTTCGTAGCGAACTGAGTCGTCGGCCGCTGACTTGATGGTCTCGAGCTAGTGTAGTCCGTCCCTCGCCCTAACTTAGTTGACTTCATGACAGCTTCCATCCGGCCGCTCGCTGGCTCAGCTGCGGCAGCGGCAGCCCGTTCCAGAACCTCATGCGGTTGCGCAAGTCTGCTCAGCTTCTTCACTGTCGACTCGGCGAGATCTCCGTTTCATCGGGATGGGCATACTGTCTCCCCTCCATCGCTGGTCGTTGTCTGGCCAACCAGTCAGCGTAACGCCGTTGCTACTTTTGAGCAAGGCTTTGTACATAGCGGCTTCGTAGGCGAGCACTTGCCAGTCCATATATTTAGCCGAGTTCAGCCTGATGTACCCGTCATCTGTTGGGAGCTCTCCGTGCGGTGCCCACAGTATCACTGGGAAGTAAGCTGGGCACCACACGGGTTTGCCACTCACGTTCGTCCGCAGGGCTCGTGTGTGCTTACCGCGTGGGCTGTGACCCACGGTCGGTATCCAGGCCTTTGTCCTGCGCACCTAGAGCTCATGGATATCCTCACTCGGCTGTTTCCGTCGAAGGGTGAACTCAGCTATCATTCTCGCTGGGATACGCAGCGGCTCAGCGCGTCCATCACTGACCCCATCACCATAGATCGGCTCGGTGAGCCAAGGACTGCGGGACTTCACCAATGGTATCTCCACCTCGTTGGGTAGCCTCGCCGTCGAGTTATACAAATCAAGCCTGATCCCAGCTGGTATCACAAAGTCGGTACCGAGGATCAGGTCGACTCCTCCGTTGTGGGGCATAATCCACACCTCAAACTCGTAGATCACTTGCCAGCCGAGAGTCACCTTGACTGTCGCCCTCGACGGCGTTAGCACCTTCCCTTTTCCGATACCCAGGAGTCTCTGTCGATCCGAGTTCGTCCGCCGCTTCAAGTGAAGCCTCCTAGCGAACGACTCACTGTCCGCCGAGACATTTTCTCAGGTGTCCAGTAGTATCTTCGTTCGCACACCATTTAACCCGCCCAGCGCCAGGGCGCGTTTACGAACTCAGCGCTCGAACTTCTGCTCCGACCACCTCCCCATGCGCTCACCAGGGCTCAGTTTCATCATCTTGGAGTGGCGTTCGGCGACTCGAGTTGCTGTTGCCATGCTCGCTACTACTGGGCGATCTTCCTCGGGATCGCTGAGTTCATTTTATCCGTCATATTCACATTCAAGTCCGTCGCTTCTCACACACCACATCTCGGGCCGCTGTGCCTTACCCACGTAGGCAAACACATGGTTTACCTCAACTGCAGGCTCAGTTGACTGTGGCGGCCCGGTACATTCCAACCCAGTCGGTGTTGGTGGGCCGTCGGGTTTAAATCTCTCGGCTCGTAGATGTCGTGTAAGTCAGCGGGTACCGCTGACTTGTCGATAGAGGAACGGACAAACTTAGTGAGCTTCTCCAGGGGCTGGAACGTCTCGCAGCCGTCCGCATCATGCACCTGCTGGTAGAATTTGACCGCCGATTACAGAAGTGTGCTAAGTGCCAGCTGCTTCCGCATGCTGCGCAAGGACCATAGCGGGGCCGCTCGGCCGATCCACCCCGCCGCTCTCGGCGATTATAGGGGCGCCTTTTACAGTTGTCATCTGAGCGGTCTCGGCGGTCTCAGTGGTCGGGGCTTTGGCGCTCGCTCCTATCATCTCGGCGAGCTGGGCTGCTATCTCGGCTGTCGCGACGACCGATAGCCGGCTCGCTGTTCCCAGCGCACCGATCACTGACTGCTCCAGCATCCACATAATTCCAACTGTGGTCTGAGTCCGAACCACTGTCGCCGCTGAGTCCATAAACGCTAGCGCTGCTAGACGATTCGTGCGAGCGGCTGCGCCGACTCAGTTGGCGCGGTTCACACCCACGGTACAAATCCTCGACTGTTTCTTTGGCCAAAGTGACTCGGCGTTCACGGCTTTCACCACGGCGGCTGCGCCGGTCATCTCGGCGGCACTAGTGTGCCAAGCCTTGACGACCATCACGATGATCTCGGCGAATGGCACCTCGCCGACTTAGATCTCGGTGCTGGGGACCATCGTTGCGCCGACATTCACCGACTCGGCTGGGTACCAGGCGACCGCGCTGCCTCTTCCTCTTCTCGCCGATGGTCGTCTTGTTGATGATCTGTTCGACTCGCTGGATGTCGGTGAGCTGGAGTGGGTACAGCAAGCCTATTATACCATCGTCCCCACAGTTGAGCAGGAACTACTCCACGTAGTCAGCGGCATCTGCACCGGCCTTCCCGTACTGGATCTTGGCGGTGCGAGCAAACCCATTCAACCGGATTAAGAAATCACAGATCGGCTTGCTCACTTTGAGTATCGCCGCGTAGTAGCGGGTACGCGCCGACGGAACGAACTGCGAGCAGTCGTAGTCCAAGTATGCCTCACTGAGTAGGCTCCAGTGTTGCTGAGTCTTCTTAGGCAGCTGGCAGTACCAGCTTTTCGCCGCTCGGCCCAGACTCCGCACAACGAGTTTTGAAGCATACGGGCGCCTTTCATCTCGTTGATGAACCTCTTCAATCACTGGAGCGAAGCGTCAGAGCAATACATCTTGCCCTCGAGCTCAGCGATATTGGCAAGCGAGAAGTGTGTACGCAGCTCTAAGTACTGGCTGCTATCCCGCTCAGCTTCAACGTATCTAAGTCGGCGGATTTGGTCTTTCACCGTCTCATCACGGTCACCTCTGAGGTTAGCCGAGTCATCTCGGCTATCGCCTAGTTTGGCTTCATCGCTGGCGCCAAAGAGGTCGTCGTAGCGGCCACCCCTCGGCTTACCCTTCTTTGGGGTCAACAACATGTGTGAGTCCTCGAAGTACGGGGTGCCCACGGTCGACCGGAGCCTCTCGACTTTGGCCGGCCGCTTGGTTTCGGGGGTCGTCGGCAGTGGAACTCAGCTAGGATAAAAGCCGAGCTGGGTGAACTCAGCTACTCGGTCCATGATCGTTTGCCGAGCTCCCGGCGCCTTCTCCAAGCCGACCTCAGCTCGGAGGCGGTGCCTCCACTGTATCAATTCGGCGCTTGCACGGGCTAGGCTCCATCCACTCAGGATCAGGCTGTTGAGTTGACTGTTGCAGCGATATCCCATGGCCTTGAACAAGAGCACCATGTCCTCGACGAGTTGGTTGATTGCGGTGCTGTTGATTGGTTGAGTCAGCTCAGGTCCCAGCATCGGTCACTTCGCCTGCGCCATAGCCACCGGCGCTAACATCATCACCCACTCACTTCTCGTCGTCATCTCTTCGCCGAGACACGCGAGTGCCTTGTTGGCACTCGGCGTGTCGGCGTTCCCGGTTGCTCTGGAAATAAGGGGCGGACGTTCCTCTTGAACAACCCCTTGATCATCTTCATCTTCATCATCATCATTGTCTGCACTTGCGTCTAACTCGGTGACGAGTTTGCGCTCAACAAGGCACGGATTACCCATCCGGCTCACTTGAAGCAACAGTTTCTCGACTTCCCCGAGTAGCTCAGATGTCGACTTAACATATTCCACGTCAACTACTTTCTTCTCTTCATCGTGTTCATCTTCTTCGTCATATCCTTGGCTGCCAGCGTCGTCATCCCCAAACTGGACGCTGCGGGTCACGTCCACCGTCGTGTCTGCGGCCAGCTGACTCGCCGAGTTCGATCGCTCCGCCGAAGATCCTCCAGCCGTCGCTGGGCTTCCCCGACTTGACGATAATGATCTCTTGGCCATCTTGCTCACTTAAAACTTGAAACTTGGTTACTTGGTACTTGCGACAACACGCACACCCTGTTCCCGGGTCGCGGTACCAGTTGTGGTGTAGTAGAACGCACAAGTTAGTCCTCCCACAGACACAACCATGCTTCGGACGAGCACGGGGTAGGGGAACGCGATTTTGAGGGGAAACGTGCTCCTTCGAAATCCGGGGGGCACGTAACTGCCGAAATTCGTGCTACGAGCAAGCCACCAGGGAAATGGGTACGAGCTCGTTCTTGTAGCCATTTGCTGTACCGTGTGCTCGATCATGTAGCCATGTGCTCGTTCACTAGCGACTGTGCTTGGTAGATATTCAGCGAAGATATTTTTGCAATCTTCGAACGGCATTGAAATTTATTAAGGTCGCACTTCGACACTGATTTCTTCACGAATATGTCGCCTAGGCAGTCTGAGCTCAAGCCACCAGCTGAAGTAAAGCAGTCCATCGCCAATTTCCAGTCTGCAGGCCAGTTCAAGGTGACCCCCCATGAATTTGAGACCGGCTACATCTTCAAGTGGGGGGGTTGCGTTGAATTTCACGATGCCCATGGCGTATTGACCACACGATAGGATTGTCTAGCCGACGAATCTTGTAGAAACTCGGGGGGCAACCTATTTCGAATGTCTGCTGGAAAAACATCTCGCGCTGCACGTCGCCTAAGGGTTATTCACCATCTGCAATCCCCTAAACGCGACGCGGTGTTGTCAGAGAAAAGGAAACGAGATGCTGAAGTGGAGGTTTTCCCAGCGTCACCTTTCTTTACCAATAATCTTGCCCGCCTCAATCTGCTATTAGAGACACTTAGGGTTATAAACCACAATTTGCCATTAAGAGTCGGCGAATACGATGAATCAAGGCTTCTTCAAGAGCTAGCGGTGAAAAAGCAGATGAAGACTGCTGTTAACACAAAGCGTGTGAAGGAGGCTATTATTGAGCTGTTTCGGTCGACTAAAGCTGAGGTGTCGGAGTATCTGGCAGATAATCGCGAGAACTATCCTAATTTTACGATCGTCGCTGATTTATGGACATGCAAAGTGACTCAAAATAAGTTTTAGGAATTAGGGAGTACCTAATTGATAAGGAATGGGGGTTTAACGCTATTCTCCTAGGGACGAAGCAGGTTGACCCCATTTACTGTGACCGAGTTGGTGGGATTGGCAAGCCGTTCAGGTTGTGGCTGACAAAGATGTTGGAGTCATTTGGCTTAACGATTAGTGATTTTTACGGCGCCACTAGTGACTCTGGGGGTGACGTCAAGCGTATGCTCCGTTCGGAACCAAATTGAATTGGGAATGGTGCTTCGCACACATGGCACACGCCGCTACGAAAGCGTCTTGCGGAGTGGGTGGGAAAAAGGCTCGTGCAGCGAATCCTGAAATGGCATGGACGGTATAGCGGTCCTTGCTAGCGAAGGGGTGAGGGTGTCTATTTCTACCACCACGGGGCTGCACGTGGTCGCCAAACCGCCATCCAATCGTTTTCGTGTGTTTTAAGCGGCAAAACGGGCTTTTGTTCTCAAATTCTGACGTCGCTCGTTCTAAATCGATTCAACTATATCTGTATATTGGACCATCTATACAAATTGGACCCCCGAAATCCGATTTCAGGTCCCATGATTTGCCAAAACATGTGCAAGCCACAATACATGGTATCTAACATGTTGGAAGCTGAACAAATTCCCACCCCATTTGCTACTGATGTACAGTGCATGCTAGAAGAAGTGAGGCTGATGAATATAGTTGATGCCCTAGACACGACACCTCTCAACTTGTAGAAGTGATAAGTGGGGCCCAATCGAAGCGATCAGTGTTTAATTTTCATTGGACAAATACATGCTGGCGTTTTCCAAGTCAGGTCAAATCCTAATACGTGCAGAATCTGTATTTTTAGTAAGTGTTCAGATCGTTTTGCTGTTCAGATCTTTGCGAAGATGTCGGTAGCATTTGTAACACGAAATCTAAATTCCAAACATACTAGCATTTCCTCTAATCATTTCATATTGCCGCTCTTTTAAATTTCAGAGCTTCTTCGTGTCGAAGCACGACTTTGTGAAGAAATATGGTTATGCAGAAACGGGTACTTTTGACGGAGTGCAGAGCTGTAAATGTAAAATAGATAAGTACAGACATTCAGAAGCGCTTTGGGGATGCATGAGTCCTGTGTATTGATGCAGTAGTGCAACATTCTACGTCGAATTGGCATTGTGGTAATTCCGACTGCTTCTTCAGAAGTCACCATGACTCAAAGTACGGAAATTACGAAGTACATCAATAGAAATCAGGGTCTGTATGACAGATTACCTGCATACTTCTCCACCAGCCCATTTCCCACAATACAAGTACTTAGTACAGACTTATCCTCCAGATTTACGATAGTGGGACTAATAAAGACTGGAAAGCTTTGAGTTTGCACAGGATTGACATAGATGCAAGTGGCTTGAATTAATGAAGTCAATGAATAATTGAGAATCCGACAAATGACCATCGAGCTTACTACATGTACGTCTATTACAAATACTTACGCCCGAATGTCTCCAGTAGTTCCTCATTCTGGCGTAGTTGCGCTCAATGCCTGCGGTTCGTTTTGGTTGATCGCAGAAAATCAACTCCGATAAGTCAGTGCATTCCAGGTAGTAGACACATTTCCTTCTGATATAAAATGAAAAAGGTTACTCCATGCCCTTATCGGATCTCGCACAGTGAGGTATGCAAGATAATATCTCTACTGTTCTTGATAAGAGCATGATTGGCGACTTCATCAAGGCTCTTCAGCAAAGCAACTCTGAAGCACAAAACTTTTATATAGTCTTTTAATCTATATATATCAGACACCCGGTATTCACGCAGAATACTATTCAGCGAAATATTGGTTGGTTGACTGTTTGGTGGGCGTGTTATTCTGATGCATTCACCCGATGAAGCTATGCGAGCAAATTCGGTTGGTTACCGCATAGTTGTTCCCGATTGGGTGTACTCAGACGAGGGAACGGGGGAGCTCGCATTTCGAGCAATCAACAGTTGATTTCTGTGATCAGCCTTCGGGCGATTCAATACGGTATTGTATTGCAACGTCTCGAGTGCCACAATAACAACAGCAATATGATGAACCACAATAATAATAACGGTGCCAATACCAGTATATTGTAGCCATTAACTACCAAGCAGGTTTAAGTATTCCACAAACCGACGGGTCGCGAGCAAGTGTCTGCCAAGGGTCGCCTCCAAGGATCTCCGGGTCCTTGGCCTTCCTGGGGGGAATCCTCCCTCGGGAGCCCAGGAAGGAGCATGGCGGCAGCAGCGACGGCTTGCGCGTGACCATGGCCGACGACGGGAGTCGGCACAGGAGCAGCTCGCGCGCGACGACGGTGATTGCGCTCCAAGAGGGCGGCGACTCTATGGGTCGTTGCCACGGTGGTGGGAGGCCCAGCCTTCGACCACTCTTTCAAGCTCGCGGCAGGCGACCGCGGTTCAAGCACTCAAGCCACGCCTCCACGGAGGCATTTGGGCGGTGTCCTTCGGGATGCTGCCGTCATGCGATGTTGGAGCCTAGGCTCACGCATCCTACAGCA
>BSXT01000060.1:0-87583 GCA_030267785.1 Phytophthora fragariaefolia
CGTATTGCCGACGGCAATTTTCCGTTTCCGAGCCGACGAAAAGCAGTGCCACAAACATCCGACGCTATTGTCCCCCGCCAGGCCAGCGGTATCGTTACATGTACGGGCGGGCCGAGAATCTCGACTTGAGATGCGCTAGCATTGCGTCCGAGGGTCTCCGCGCTGACCATCCGCCTGACGCACAGGTCGTCGTTCGGAACCGCGGGCAGGTCCGGGCGCCATTACGTGGCGCTTTTGCTGAGTGACGCAGGCCTCGCAGAAGCGGGAGGGAGATCGGTACAAGTTTGAGTGAGTCATTCGAAAATGAGAGCGCTGGCCCCGCCGGTCATTCAGGGAGCGCGAATCAGTCCGCCGGTCTGCATCGGTCTCGGCGTGAGCCCAGGACCGCTGGGTGGCTGTCGCCGGACTGCGCAGTGCGCGTCAACTTTGAGAGATTTGTCAGTTTATGAATCCGCTGGCATGTTGTTTGTATCGATCGATTGTCGATTTTAGTGCCGCCTTCGAAGCAGTGGATACAACACTTCATCGATGCTAGTCGCACAGCGGTGATCTACCGATGATATTACAAGGTTGTTTTGGAGTGACTCATTCCGGTTTGTGGAGGAATGATGCGGTGTACCTATATCCCTGCTAAAGATAAGCAGAGTCGTCAAACAGCTTGCACCAATGGCTAAACACACTATTAATACTAGAAAGACAAAGCTTAGGGGAACCAAAGAGGTGAAGTTTGACGTTGGGGCAAAAGCAAGTGGCGATGAACACGGCATTTTTGCGCGCTGGTGGGCTTCTCTTTTTGCATTAAGCATCGATCATCTATTTCTTGAGGTACAGTATCGCTTTCACGATCCGTTATTCAAACATAGCATATTTTTCCCACTTCGAGCATTTGCAATGCATGCTTGTGGAATGCAACGTGATCATACTGGCCGAAGATCGTAAAAAGCGAGTTACAGCACACTGTAAGCAATAATATGCCCCGAAACCCGATCAAGTGTCTGCATTCAGATAATGCGCCTAACTGCCGTTTGCTTGCCGTCATGCTGCGTGGCACAAGCAGCACCAGGTGACCACTGCATCAACTATTAATATTCCCATATTCGCCAGATTTGGTGGAACGGGGTCCTAACTATAATAACGTTAAAATATTAATACTCCAACTTAAAAAACCTAAACTTGACGCGCACTGCGCTGGCAGCGGCGACTCGCCGCTGCCAGCGCAGTCCGGCGACAGCCACCCAGCGGTCCTGGGCTCACGCCGAGACCGATGCAGACCGGCGGACTGATTCGCGCTCCCTGAATGACCGGCGGGGCCAGCGCTCTCATTTTCGAATGACTCACTCAAACTTGTACCGATCTCCCTCCCGCTTCTGCGAGGCCTGCGTCACTCAGCAAAAGCGCCACGTAATGGCGCCCGGACCTGCCCGCGGTTCCGAACGACGACCTGTGCGTCAGGCGGATGGTCAGCGCGGAGACCCTCGGACGCAATGCTAGCGCATCTCAAGTCGAGATTCTCGGCCCGCCCGTACATGTAACGATACCGCTGGCCTGGCGGGGGACAATAGCGTCGGATGTTTGTGGCACTGCTTTTCGTCGGCTCGGAAACGGAAAATTGCCGTCGGCAATACGTAGCGGCGTCTACGGCGAGTGCAATACGTGTAGTGCGCTGCAGAGTGATACCGAGTGCGAGATGGTAGTGACCTGCAGCAGCACCAGCTCGCTATACAATGTAGGTTAGAGAAGGCCAAACAATGGCACGATCCCAGGCGCACTCTCCGTCGAACAGGAAGTCGCGCAACGGTGGACGCCACCACTACATTTAATGATCACGCGGGCGATGGCGGTATATACACGCACTCGCTTGACTGTACATGTACATGTACTGCATAAGTGTGCTCTGGCCGCTGATTGTTTCGTGTGCGGGTCAGCGCCAACCGATGTCCTGATCGCGCAGAAGCGGACCCGCAGCAAATCGGCAGCAGGGCAGGCACGGCCTGCCAGGCAGCACCCTGGAGCCGCACGAGGTTCTCTTCTCGTCCGTCTTTAGAAGCAGCGGCTCCTTCCGAGACCGCACGTGCGACGCAGAGTTGGCCCTGGCGCACGCCGCTCCATCCTCAACAATTCTTGAGGACTCAGGAGCCGAGAGATGGATCCACTTCGAGCGACTCGGTCAGGGACTCCGGGCCAACCGCCGCCGCAGCGGAGCTCGAGCCAGTCACGTCGACAATCCCTTGGGTTGCACCCAGACGACGGCGCGCAGCCAGCTGGCGAGTTGGCGAGCTTCCTGCAGCAGGAGAATCGCCGTGTTCGGCTCGCTTGACTCGGCTGGCTCCGGCTCGAGGCCTCGTCACCCGTCCCCGTCTCTGCTCGGGGAGCGTCAGAGAAAGACCGCCCGCCCCATCACACGTTCGACGGCTCATTTGTCGGTCGGCGCGTGCGGCCTCGGGCTCTGCTGGCGGCGGTGAGGCAACGGCGCAGCAGGTTAGTGCACTGCTGTCCGTGCCGGCGACCACGACGCCGCCCCCGACCGTGTGGGCGTCGTGTGTCCGCACTCGCCCTGCGGGCCGGAGGGAGCCGGCGCAGCTTTTTCGGCGGTGGAAGTCAGCGCCGGCCGCAACTGTAGACGACAGCGGCGTCGACAGGGCAGAGTGCCGATCCCGAGATTTGCTTCAACCAAGTCACTTGCTTTCACTATGGAAGCTGAAGTTAAATGCGCAAACCTTCCCGCTGCCGGAAAGCGTGTGCGCCCCGGAAACTGCCGACCGGCAGCCGCGACTCAGCTTGCTGCTAGAGAAGAGTCCGCGCGTCTCGGCTCGGCTGACCGCGGCGTGTGGTTGAGAGCTGGCGCTACCGTACCTGGTTCGCCGAGACGAGTCTCCGCGAGACTGCAGCGTCGAGCCCACGCTGCCGTGATCGGTGGCTGTCAGACCGCCTGGCCTTGTGGCTCCTTCGTATACAGTCCAACCTGTAGACGCTAATCATTCTGTTTAGCGGACGGAAGCGATGGCAACATCTTCGCATTTGAGGCAGCTCTTGCATTCGTGGAGCCTCAGCCGCTGCAGCCCCCGAGTCAGCGCACTATCATCCCTGAAGTCCTACATGCATTAAAAGTCGCCGTCTCCCCTCCTTCCGGCTATTTTGGTCGCGCGGTCACCGCCACACTCGCCAGAACCAGTACCCGCTGCGCGGAACATTCGCAGCTCGCCTACTGTTCGCGCCCTAATCGAATCGGCCCGTCTGCGCGCGCTCATCTACACCGGCGCATCCGTCGACCTGCTCCTGCCCGATCCTCCCCGGCTGGGCGGCTTGCTCATGCAGGGGCCAAGTGTCGACGCCGCGTGCTCACTGCGGGCTCCTCGCAGTCTCCGTCAGCGGCAGCACCCCACGCCTTGACCCATCAACGCGCTCGATCCTTCGCCCGCTCCGAAATCCCCACAAAGACAGCAGCCGTCGTCCAACGCCGCCGGGCAGCGGCTCCGCTCTCGCGTGCAAAGAACGTGTTGCAGCGCCCCTTTCTTTCGCCTGCCCGACTGTAAACGAGCGCATACTGGGGGCAAGTCTCTCAGCACACTCATCCTCCTCCACAGCGCGCGCCCCCCCCCCCCACTCGGCCATCATTCTCCAATCGGCGCACTCGCCCACAAGTCGCCACCATGCGCACCAAGCAGTCGGCCGAGTTCGAGAAGCAGGAGAGCACGTGGATCTACCTGCTGCACCAGCAGGCGCCACCCCAGACGCGGCTCTCGGCCGAGGCCTCGCTCGCGCTGCCGCCGCTCGAGGGCGGCGCGGCCGGCGGCTCGCTCGGGGACGCCGCCGCGCTCTTCGCCGACGCGGCGTCGGCGGCGGCCCCCACGCTGCCCGCGCGCGGGCTGCTGCTGCCCCCGCCGGCGCCCGCCATGGTGCTCTCGAGCCAGGACAAGGCGTGCGCGCCGCCCTCGAGTCTGCGGAGCCTGGCGCTCCCGCGCCTGAGCGACCTCAGCCCCGCGCGCGCGTCCCCGCGCGCCGCCGCCAAGCGCGCGTGCTTCCCCAAGAAGTGCGACTTCCCCATGTGCAAGAACAGCTCGCGCAGCCGCGGGTTCTGCTACAGCCACGGCGGCGGCCGCCGCTGCCGCGTGGACGGCTGCAACAACGGCGCCGTGAGCCGCGACCTGTGCAAGCGCCACGGCGGCGGCCGCCGCTGCCGCATCGACGGCTGCAAGAGCAGCAGCGAGAGCGGCGGCCTCTGCTACAGCCACGGCGGCGGCCGCCGCTGCAGCTTGGCCTGGTGCTCGGCGCGCGCCAAGAAGGGCGGCTTCTGCGCCGTGCACCTCACGGGGGACCGCACGCCGCCGTCGTCGACGCCCCCCAGCTCGTCCTCGTCCGCCTCCTCGGCTGCTACCGCGCCGACGGGGGACGCCGTGCACCCGAACGTGGTGGAGACGCTGCTGTCGCTGGCCAAGGACCCGTCCACCGTCGTCAAGGTGGAGCACGTGGAGGTGCAGGTGCAGGTGCAGGTGCAGCAGCCCGAGGCGTCCCCCACGTCGGCGTCGCCCTCAGCAGGCGGCAAGAGCGCGTACGCCATCGCGTCCCTCCTCAACTAGAAGCGGACGAGATGATGGCTGGCTGTCGTGTGTTCAAGCGTCTCAAGCAACGGAGGCCAGGCCAGGGCGGTACGGCGCAGTCGCGGGCCCGGCCTCGATCTGCTCCTGCCATATTTAAGTGCATGTCGCCTCGCTTCCCTTGTTGTCCCCCGCGCTGCGGCAGCGCGGGGGGCGTGCGGGGCCTTGTTATTAACCGAGTTACTGTCTACTGTAGTAGTAAGCGACAACCTAATGGAGTCTCGCTCCCTGTACTTCTCTGTGGGGCTTCTCACGAGGCCCCAGCGTCGTGGTGCTCTTCGGTCTCGTGCTGCTCTCCAGGGTGCGTCCAGCTCGTCTCGCCCGTGATGCGGTTGTAGAAGTACACGCTGCCGGCCTCGTCGGCCACTTCTTCCCAGGGATCGTCGCGCGGCTCGGCTTGGGCGGATTCGTCCGCCAGCAGCTCCAGCAGGATGTCGTCCGCCTGCATCTCCGGCGGAGGCCCGTCCGCCGCCGTCACGACCTGCTTGGTCATCCGGTTGTAGTAGCAGATCTCGCCCGACGACGCGTCGTACACCTCGCTCCAGCACGAGGACGCCACCGTCCACTTGCGCGGCTTCCGGCCTTCGCGCTTCGCCGACACGTTCCAGTCGTGCCACTTGGTGGCCTCGTGGGTGCGCAGCTCGCCCGCTTTGGCGAAGCTCAAGCCCGGACAGGATCGGCAGAAGTAGAACAGCCGAGGCGGCGCTGGGTAGTGCACGCGCTTGGGTTTTGCCTCCGCTTCGCCCGCGTCGGCTTCGTCCTCGCTGCTGGAAGGCTCAGGACAGAGCTGCACGGTCTCCACTTCGCCTTCGCGCTGAGGAGGAACAATCACGACGACGTCTTCCAGGAGACCAAGCAGGGTGCGGAGCTTCTTGACACCGAATGTGCTGGGCACGATGGGCTTGTGCATGGACTTCTCGAACGCTGCAGGGAACTCGCTCAGCGGCACCTTGCCAGACCTACCGCCGTCGAAGCGGCTGACAACCTTGTGCACTTCAAGCTTCAGAATGGAGAATTCCTGCGCCAGAGCTGCGTCAGACAGGATCCACTCCAGCACGGCCTCTTTTGGCTCGTGAGTTGGCTCGGTCACCTCCGGTGCGGTGTCATCACCACCAGAATTCTCGTCAACGTTGCCAAACTCGGGGCTCGTTCCACCAGGCGTCTCAGCATGTTGGGTCTCGGCAGGCTTGACCCCTGTCCTCGGACGTGTGATGTTGTGCTTGGCCATAGGCTCGCTCTCGGCACGGTCCAAAGCATCGAGATCGTCCAGAACCTTGCGAAGCTTGTCTCGAGACTCCTGCAGGAGCTTCATGGTACTCTGCGCAGCATCTAACTTCGCAGTGACATCTTCACCTGCTTGGATTGCCTGCTGCTCTGTCGCCCGCTCCCTGGCCAATTCTTCGCGCATCCGGAGTAGAATCAAACGTTGCGTGTGTACGCGCTGCACGGTAGGAGCTATCTCGGCAGCTTTGGAGGCGTATTGGTACGCTGCACGCACCCAAACGCAGGTTGCTGCTAGAGCTGGCGAAGCAGTATACAGCTGGAAATTACTCCGACGAAGGCGCGGATGGTGTATAACGTTGGTGAGCGAGAGAAGTCGGGCACGCCGAATTCCTTCTGCGAACGAGTACGCGTCGAAGAGTGGCAAAATGTAGAGTGCCTTGACAGAGTACTTGTGGATTAGCCCTTCACGATCCCCGAGAATTACGTTTTCGTCGCTGTTAGACAGCAAACGCAGGATATCATCTCGTGAAGGGAACTCTGCTGGCTCAGGAGGAGGTTTTAATGTAGCGCTGTCCCCAAGCTGCTGCTTTTGCTTCTCGTACTTTGCCAGTTTCTCGAGTCGTTCCTTCTCGTCTAGTTCCAGCTGGAAGTTGGAAGTGAAGGTGAGAAGTACGCAGAAAGCTTTCAGTATTGACATGAACGTGTTGTCCAGCTTTGCTGACCGGAGTCGATACCAGTCCATGGGCTCAAGCTTGTGTAACCCATCAACAGCTTCGCGATACTTGCGCTCAAGCTGCTGTCGATCCTGCTTCCAAAACTGCTCGACCTTGATCTGCATGGCCTCTTCCTGAGCTTCAGCTTCGCTCAGATCAGCCGCCATCGCTGCGACCCTCGCTTTGGCTTCTCGCATGGTGCGAGCACACAGCTCCTGTTCATTGCGCAGCTTCTCCAGCTCAGGTTCGTGCTCCTCGATCTTTTTCAACACGGCTGCGTGGTCAGTGGACGTCTTCTCGAGCACCTCAGCTCCAACCATGACGTTCTGTGTCTTCGCGAGCAGATGAACAACGGCTTTGACGAAGGCATCCTCGGGATCGACGCCTTCAGGCAAAATCGGCAATTGTCGCGCTATCATGACAGCGTACGGTGTTTGGAACTTGTTGGGGAGGAGATCAAGCTCCAACTCGCCGGTGCCATTTTCGCGATGCAGTACGCCAAAGTACTGCACGAAAGTGGCAGTCGCCAATTGAGAGCTCGGCTTGCTCAACCAAGTAGTTCGTTTGCCGTGTTCCCAGCGGCCCAAGCGTTCCAACGGCTCGTTCTTTCCGCCCAAAGTGCCTTCGCCGTTCCCACTTCGTGAAATGAACACGCCTTCCCCGTGCATTTCGTCGTCTTCGAATGGACCTTCGTACCTGTCACCGTTCGGGAACACAAGAATGCCCTGGCCATGGCATCTCGTGCACAGCATTGCCCCGGCGTAGTGCCGTCCATCAGCAAAATCTATAGCCCCAGGACCGTTCAAGAAGCCATCGTGGAATTCACCAGTGATGCGGTCGCCGTTTGCCAAGGTGCGGACACCGTGTCCGTGCCAGAGCCCACGACGGAAGGAACCATCGTAACGAGAACCATCAGCCAGCACTAACTCTCCGGGGCCATTGTGGCGGTCATGAGCCCAGTAGCCTTCAAAGAGCTCACCATTGTCCAGCCGCTCGATTCCGTAGCCATGACGCTGTCCTTCCTTCCATTCACCCGCGTATTCGCCACGAGCGAAAGCCATACGAATATGTAATGTGCCCAACCCATGGAACTTGCCGCGTCGTACGGAGCCTTCGTAGATATGTGTAACTGGACATGATGTCACGCGGAAGTGAGCCCCACTAGCTGTGAACGGAGAGAAGAAGTTGTCGACACTTTCGCCCTCCCAAATTGTGCCATCACGACACGTGAACTTGCCCCAGTGCTTATGTGTCGTTTTGCGAGTTTTGCGTGGCGGGTCCGGCTCAGCTCCAGCGCTGGAAATTAACGGTTTGGTTGCGCTGGCGCTGGCATCTTCGACCCATGGTCCTTCGTAGATGGAGCCGTCGTTGTATTCGATGACCACGTGGCCTTGAATGAGGCCGTCCTGGAAGGAGCACTCCAAGCGTACATATGTGTGCGGAAGCTCACGAAGTTTCGGCTTGGTGTCTTTACGTATTCGCTTTGAGGCTTTCGGCTTCACGAGTGCTTGACTAGCTGCATTGCTATCACCGACGCTTCCTCCTCCAGCGGCTACGCTAGTGACCACCGATGCATTTGCTGTAGCAGTCGGATTTGCCTCTGCTGTTGCTTGTCCCGGTGACGTGGTGCTAGCATTACCATTTTCAGCTGGTTCGGCTCCTTCGGCAGGAGCGCCGTCAAGTTGCTTTGCAGTGTCGTCGCGGAGGTACTCCGCATCCGTAGCTTTGCCTTTCAAGAACCGTTCGTGCAGTGCCAGATCGTGGTTTGAAATCTGCAGTGACTGCAAAGGCATCTTTAGTTCTTCACCTGAAGCTGCAGCTTCAGCTGCTTCACGTGCTGCCTTCGCATCCGCTTTTGCAAGCTCTACCCGAGTCATCTTGGAGCGAGCCATCGCATCCTTCTCTGCGAGTTCTTGTCGATGCACAATGCGTGCTTGCTCCTGCCGCAGCTTCCCGAGGAGGAAGGTTTCATCACCTTCATCACGTTGCTGCCGCAGCTTTTGGCGTTCTGCTACATGTAGCAGCTGAAGGTGCCGCAGTTCTTCTTGAAGAGCTTCGAGCTGCTTTCTCCGCGCGGATATCATGTCGTCCCAGGCATTGAGCAGCTCGACTTCGTGATCCATGCGTTCCAGTAGTTTACGAAGATCGTCTTGGTACTGCGCAAGAAGTATGCGATGATTTTCAAGGATGTCGGACCCTTGCTGGTGTGTCTGCTGCACCAGAGCACGCATTCGCAACGTTCGGATGAGCTGGTGCGTGAACGGCACGAAAGCTTTCTCAATCGCACCCAAGCGAGCGAGCTCTTTCTCCATCATTGCGATGCGCTCCTCTGATGATGCGACTAGTGCTGCGAGCTTCTCCTGAACCTGCGCAAGTGAGACCTCCGCTTTCTTCTTTTCGCGCTTGAGTGACTGCTTCTGCCACTCCTCACCACCACTGGCCTTGATGCGCTTAGTCTTCAGAGCGATGTAATCTTGCAGCTCGCCTTCATCGTGGTGCAAGGCATCCAACTGCGTGTTGGTCTCTACCCGGAACTCTTCCAGGTCCTGCTCAAGCAAGCGAATAGTTTCGAGAACAGCATTGCGCCGCCCTACGTTCACCTCGGGGGATTCAAAATCTACTCCGAAGAGCGGTGGAGGGATCTCGACTCGATTCTCACGATCACGGCGTTCCAGCATCGCGCGCTTAGTCAAGTTGCTCTCCTGAAGATATTGACCGCGAGCCATCCAGACCTTCACAGCATCTTGAAACTTGCCTTCGATGTAGACTTCCTCTTCAATTTTCGCTTGCTCGGCTTCTGCTCGCTCGTATTCGTCTCGTGGTGGTGGTATCTTCTTCGATGACTCACGACGTACCAGACCGCGTCCAGGTACGACATGCCGTCGAGGCTTTCGGAAGCAGTACTGCCGCGATAGCTCGAAAATCTCCACGAAAAAAGGGCTAGCCTTTTCTTCCGGCGTGAGGTGGTTAATGGTCGAGTTCCAGAGATGATATCGCAGAGCGCGTTCCGAAGCGCAGACATGGGCACAGGAACGGAAGGGGCAAATGAGAGGAACTGCGTGTGTCCGACAGATATGCTCGCCGACCTCTTCACTTGAACGGAACCCAGAGGCTTGACACACGGTGCATGTCAGCTTGACTCGAAGCTGTTGAGCTGCAGTATCTTCCAACTCCATCTCCGCAGTTTCTCGCGCTTCTAGTGGCGTTGTGTCGATCGGAGGTCGTGTAAGCCGCACTGCTGTTTCGTAGCTCACGTCGGTGAGTTCTTCAGGCATGTCCAAGTAGACGCTTGCAAGACCCACGCCCTGAACATTCTCAGCTGCAATGCGAACACGCATCGAGTGCTCGCACTGCGGGAGAATGGGCCATAATGTAGTCTTTGTTGGCACCCTTCCTGTGGAGCTACGCTCACGGTTATCTCCGACGTTATGTGCTGGAGTGGCGTCGGAGGGTGTGGCACCATTTCCAGCCGCAGGGTTTCCTGAGATCGGCTGGCAGGCTACTGAGCCGCCATCAGACACAATGGCTTTGCCAGCGAGAGCCTCGTCGCCACTTTCATCCTTCCATTCCACCACATACTGAGTGATCGGTGCTCCGTTATCGGGTGGGGCCTCCCAGAGCACGTCGGCAGCTTTTCCAGCTCGCCATCGACGGAAAGGAATGGCATCCATAGCAGCTTTCTTCTTGGCTGCAGCGGTGATTTCGGCAAGCGTGAGTTTGCTGCGGTCCTGAGGCTCGAGCTGCGTCGCTTCCGTCTCCGTTGCTTCGATGAGCTTGATGGTTTCTCGTTTGCCGTCCTCCATGTAGAACATCTCTGCGGTGCATGTATCGTACGGGTCAACTGCGTCAACACGCGCCTCGTACCAGTTCTCGTCATCAAGCTCCACCTCCACGAAGCAGCCGACGCACAGGAATTCGAGTGGTGACTTGGGCGTGGCCATGATCTGCACTTCAACCACACTCTCGGGTTTTTGCTGTTGCAACACGTGCAATGCTTGACCCTGTGCTATGAGCTCAGCCCGCTCCTTGTCGGCCTGGGCATTGCCACGGGCTTCTTCCTCCAAGAGACGAACTTCTTCTCGATCTCGCCAACCAATTTCACGCTCGAACCGCTCCAAGAAAACGACCGTCTTCTCCTCTAGTCCGCTGAGTTCTGCGTGGCGTTTAGCGTATCCCCGTGGGCCTTCGCGTGAGCGCTCAGCATTCCAGACACCCTGGCGCTCCAGTAGCTGGGCTTCGAGACGCTCTTCACGTTCTTGCGCTTTGATTGCCTTGACGATCTGCAAGCTCTTGAATCGCGACTCGACCGAGTTGCGCTCGAGCCAATTCCACTTTGTGACCATGTTGGTGATGGCTTCGGGCTCTTGTTTGTCTGCTGCCTTGCCTACACGGACTTGACCGGTCAAGAAGTGGGCAACACCCCAGCCGTGAGGCACCATCGCGGTGCGGAACCTTTGAGGTTTGTCGGAGTCCTCTGTCCCCCTGATCGCTACATGGCGCTCCTGAAAAACTCCATGCACAAGTGCCCAGCCTTCCGAGGCGCAAAACGCGCAGTTAGCAAGCTGGGGGAACAGGAACGAGCGAGCTCTGGTATGCTCTTCCTCGAAGCTCTTGGCAAACTCAGCACCGCCGATGAAAGCAGCTAGCTCAGCATGTCCCCGCTTCGCGAGTCGCTTAGCGGCGGCTACAGTCGTAGCGCGTTGCACCAACCGCAGAGGATAATGGAGCAGTCGATCGATCAGCCGAGCATACGGTGCTGGCAAGTACACGGGCCCCTGTCGATCGTTCACCAGGGTGCCTTTGTATTCCACGGGCGTGAGTCGCACTAGCACTTGCTCCAATTCACGTCGCCGAGCTATGAAGCGCTGGACGCGGTTGATCACCTTCTGGAGACCCAAAGGCTTGTCAGGAAGTCCAGGTGGCACATCCATAGGACACACGAGCTGCAACATCACAAGCATCCGAGCCACCCGCGTGTTGGCACAGCGCAACGTCTTCAATACATGCAGCAGCGCTTGCTGTCGCCTTGCAGCGTTCACGCCTTGAAGCTCCAGCTCGCGCTGGTACTGCATGCGAGCGAAGTACACTCGTGCCATGCATTGAATGATGCGAGCTGCGCAGTAGCGTTTGGACTCGTCGGCGATGGATGCGGCGTAGGCCTCAAGCTCGTGCCTCCACTTGGCGCTGATCTTCCCATCGGGACCAGCGACACTCACGGCATATGCAGCAGAGAACGCCAACTCCGGCACGCGGTGCAAAACTCGTTTCGCAGGCTCGATCTTCGTCGCCGGGATCAAGAGAGGGAAGAACTCGAGCTCGCCATCCAGATCCATCTTCACTTGCGCCACGCCGTCGGCCACGCTCAACACAAATGCAGTCTCACCACAGCGTGGGTGGCCAGGCAAAACAACTCGGACGGCGCCACCGCGGTCGATGCGCTCTTCATCGAGTCGCTTCTCATCCGCGGCATTGGTCACGATCTGCTCGAAGTCGCCGAGAAATCGTTGAGCAGCTTGCGACTTGCTCTGCAAACGCAAGAAACCAAACGTCCGACGTCGAGATTTCTCCGGCACAAGGTCTGGAGGTGCCGCAGCTAGCACCTTAGCCTGCGCTTCAAGCTGCTTGGCAGTGTTGGCGTCTACCTTCTTCTTCACAGCATGGAAAAAAGTTCGCAGCTCGTCGAAGTCCTCCCGCACCTCACGGAAGACTTGGCGGATGTCGGTGAGGAAGGTGGCTGGGTCAAGACCAAAGAATGCGAGAAAGCTGCGAAGGCCACGCTGAGTCGGTCGAGTTGGTGCTCCAAGCGTACGCAGCATTTTGCCTTCAATTGCTCGACGTGTCAGCACTTCCATTCGCGTGATGTAGCTTCGTCTGAGAGCAGCGGTGCGTCTGCGTGCAATGCGTCCACGGTACACGGCCTGCACGTGTGCGGCACAGCGGATCTGTACCAGCAGCTCTTTCTGCGATGCAAACCACCGTCGAGCCAAGTATCCGCGGATGTGGCGCTGAATGGTGATGGCAGCAAGATTCCGAGTGCGCTCAAGGCGTTCACGCTCGAGCTGTCTACGTCTGGCCTGCACTCGAACAAGTTCCTGCAATTCTGCTTCTTGCTGCTTGCGAAGCAAGAAGCGTGCACGCCGCACTTCCACAAAAAAATGCCGAGCTGCTACCCCACGCCACCGACGCTGAAGCACGATGACCATGCGCAACTCGCGCTCTACTTGCCGCATATGTGCCTCCTCGGTGGCCATGGCATCTCTCTCACGCTCCGCTCGCAGATATTCACGCAGCCGCGCTTTTCGTGTTGCTGCACGCAGTAGAGCTCTGCCGAGACGGCCTCGCCACGCGTTCTGGATCATGACCGTAGCCCAGGCCATGTAGAAGTAATGGTTCTCAACCTGGCGCCGAGCGACCACGCCTCGCCAGTACGCCTGCAGAGTTGTTGCCATTCGATGAGCGTGTTGAACGCCTCGAAGATGCGTGACCCAGATCGTAAACGTGAAAGCTAGCTGAGCGTTCGCTAACATGGCTCGAACACGCTCTCGACAATGTTTGGCGTAGACTGTATGAGCTGCCCACGCTGTGAAGACGCGAAGTTGCGTGCCGTTCATGAAGAATGCCAACGCTCGGCGCTGGCGGTTGCGCATCTGGATCTGCTCTTGCGTGAACTCATACCAAGTATTAACGGCTTTAGCAGCATTCATCATCCGAAGTCGTGCTGCAACGTGGCCTGACACAGCTCGGAGTGCCACGAGATCGTCGTGGTGTTTTCGCCAGCGATGCCAGCACTTTGTTACGACGTTGCTCGAAAACTTTGCGAATGCTCGGCGTTTAGCACGCTGTTCTCGCACGAAGTCCATCCAGGCATTCCAGACGAGCAGCTTGTCGCGATGGAAAATCTTGCCTGCTAGTCGTCGGTACTTGTCTCGAAGCTGGCGTTCTCGCTGCGCATTTTGATGCCACTGGCGGAACGCCCAGTGGGTCAAGCTCTGCAACGATTCATGAAAAAGATAAGCTGCCGAAATGGAGCCCACAAGCAAAGATAACACTTAGCTCTTACACCGCAGACGATGGACATTGTCGCTTTGAGCAAGAAGAGTTTCTGATCACGCATAAACCCCAGCCATAATCGCCACACCAGTCGCTTTGCAGCTATGTTTGCCCGCGACTAAGGGCACAATTTCGCAAGAAGTAAGTCGACTGTCTAGCGTAAATCACGAGATACCATAGACTTACCGTTCCTTCTAGCTGTGGTGTGGAGTTATGAGCCTCTAGCGATACCGTGTTCAAAAACACCTTGATGACCAACTTACGATGCCATTTCTCCTGAGCTGTGAGCTTTCGCCAGGCCTCGACTACACGAGGTAGAGACTGGCATTTCCAGAATGCCAATGCCTTTTTAGCTCGCACTCGCTTGTGTTGAACGTATTGCTTCCATGAACTGAAAAGCATCGGTAATCTGCGCTCTCCCCAAAAGTTGAGCGCCTTAGCTGCTTTTATCCCCGCTATTGCACGCTTTCGTTCGCGCTTCGCTTCCAGATACAACGATTTCCACGCGTTAAACACTTTAAGTTCGGAGCGGTTTGTCCAGTAACTTTGAGCGCGCCGTACTCGGCGCTCGTGTCGCCGCTTTCGCCACAGGTACTGGATTAACACGACGGCTCTAGTGACCTTCCGTCGGGTGTAGCTGTTTTTCATCCGACACCGATAGCCTCGGAATACGCGTTGGATGTCGAGAGCAGCACAGAATTGTTCCCATTCTCGATCATCCTGCTCAGCTTGTTTCTCTCGTGCACGATATCGCACACGAAAGCGAGCTTGGAGCAATGTCGCTAGCTCAACGCCTGTGGCAGCATGGCTCAACATTTTTTCGCGCCTTCGAGCTTTTTCTGCCGCCTCAGGGTCTGCTGCAGCAAGTCCTCTGAAGACTTCTTCTTCGTCATCAATGACTTCAAGTCCGTACGTGTTCTCTGACCTGCTACGAAGCAGTTTAGTGAGATCGGATACGTGAACGAGCGGGCATTGGAACACATTAAGGTGCCGTAAGAAGCGACACTTGCTCCAAATCGTTGTGAGTCCGGCTGGGGATACACCGGTACTACGAGAAAGCTCCAATACTTCGAGTAGCCGCAATCTATCGCTAAGGATACGGAAGCACGCATCGTTGAGCTTGTCGGCTGGGTGATTGTGTAGCTCAAAGTGAGTAAGATTCCCTGGCAGACTCTGGAATCCGCGGCTAGTAAGCTTATCACAACCCGAGAGGTAGAGTTCTTCTATCGACTGCATGACTATTAGCGGGTATAGTGCGAGATCATCGACGCTCACGCACTCCCGAAGATCTAGTACTCGCAAAACCTTGTTATGGCTCGCCAAATTCGTGAGCATTGCGCGTGTTACACCTGGCTGACCGACTAGACGAAGCTCGGATAATGATCGGCTGGCCTTAACTAGTCGAACGAGAACTGGGGTAGAGAGAGCGCCAATTCTTGATGCGATAAATGACGTCAAAGATTTAGAGCACGTACCAATTACTGCAAGTACAGTTCTTTCGCTGGCGTTCGGGCAGTTTGAAAGTCTTAGTCGTTTGAGGGGCTTATAGCAGCTCGAAGTCTCTGATGGTCTAGCGGCGTGTGCATTAATACCGTCCGTGCGAAAGAATTTATCAAACCCTGAATCGGTAAACCCCACGCATCCAGATAAATCCAGTTCCTCCAGCTTCAACAAGCCCGCTAACGCAAGGAGCCCTTTGTCAGTGAGGCCAACGCAGCGTGAAGCCTTGAAACACTGGATCAATGGGCATGCGGCAGCGATCCAGGAGCAACTCAAATTGGTTAAGGAAGTGCACCCGGAGATGTCGAGTTTTATCAGTCTTGGGTAAGAGCTGACAGCACGATTACCAAAGAAACTAGGAACAGAACACATGCACTCGAATGACGCATCCGTGATGTCCACGCAGAAGCTCACGTTCAATTCTTCGAGCAATCGAGGCTGATCGGAGAGCAGCTCTTTGATCGTCACATCAGTGACTTTACGACAATGCCGAAGCGAAAGAGTTTTCAGACTTGCTGCGCGTGCCTTCACCAATGATACCATGGACTCATCCGATATGAAGAAACAACGATCAATACGCAGTCTTTCAAGGCGCTTCATCTTCTTCAGGATCTGTAAAATTCCCGAGTTTGTCAAGAATTCACATCCATCCAGATTAATACAAGATAGCCGCGTAAAAGCCTCAGCAACAGCGTCGATGAGATTATCTGTAACAGAGTCACTTTCAGCAAGAGACAAATCATCCACCATTGGACATCTACGTGCAATTGCATGGAATGCTGCTTTCTACAGCAAATTCAGTCTCAACCCATTGAGACGGTCTGGATTAGTACGCTAACTTGTTACTAGATTCTTGAGTAGACTCACCGGAATGCCTTCAAATTTGGTCAGCACGAGACGCTGTAGCTTTGTGCACTTTTCTAGAAGTGTTGTGAAGTCTACACGGTACGCATATACCTGTCGGTCAATATCAATTCAAGGCCCATTGAAATAATTCTGTAGCCTACCTTTTACCCGAGTGAGAGTCGTGAGTCCACTTAAATCGAGCTCTGTACATCGTTGAGAGAGTTTTGCTGACATCTGCACGAGTACGGGGCCATCCCCATGGCAAAAGGAGACCCAGTCACTTAAGTCCACCTTGGCCAGCGGCTGAAACGAATGCTGCTCATAGAAGAGTTCGTCCGGTAGTACGATTTCGGAACCGAGACTCGAGGTTCTTCCAGACTGCTGATTGTCTTGCTGCTCAGGTCCTGCATCTCCCCCACGCGCCTTCCTACTATGGAAAACTCCAACCCGTTAGCTGTTCCCAGCATATTCCCGTGATTTAGCAATGCGATCTCAGCGTACCTTTTGCAATCGCCCAGCAACTGCTCCATGACATCTTTGTCCTTGCTTGTCGGACTCATGATCGGAGGCAGTGACACCGCGAGGTCTCTTGCCAAACTCTCTTTGATCATCGAGTCCACGTACCGTGCGGTTTTCCGTGGCGGACTATCTTGTGAGGATCGTGGTCGTTGAGCATTGTTTCGATGCGCTCTTGGTGCTGCCCTCTCCTCGACAGGAAAAATGGGCGGGTGGGCGAGCACTCGTTTGTCCCGAAACATGAGCAGATCTCCGTCCGGAACACACTTGGCAGCCCCTGCACCTGGCACTGCAGGCTTTTCGATCGGAGCTTTGAGCCACGACTCGAATTGCTGTAGTAGCTCGCCCTTCAGTCGTGTATCGCGTGCATCGCTGGCCGAGCCTCTCATCTGGACGAAAGAGCTCTGAATCTGCACTCTGCCGTCGTCATCGTCATCTTCGTCCTGCAGGACCAGGTCGACTCCATCGTTTCGACCGGACACCTCGTGCCGAGTTAATCTACTCGCCGTACGTCGAGGAGCATGTGGAGTGGACATCGGTTTGCTCTTCTTCTTGTTGGGCCGGTCATGCAGCACTTGCAGGTCGAGTGCGTGGCGCTTGGCCATTTTGCTGGATCGAGCGTCTCTTCATGATCTGCATGACCACCTCACCTAAAAAAATAGAGAAACAGGATCGTTGGAGAGGAGGTCATCAGGCATAGGAAGAAGTTCCACTTCAACGTCAAGACCCAACGTATTTGCGCTTACTGCTGCTACGAAAACTGGTAACGAAAACAAATCATGAAAACGGTGGTAGCTGGGCTTTGATCCAGGCTGGCTATTCACCACTGCTCGTCACCCACCATAAAGTCAAACATTGTTATGCTAGAACGGGGACGATAACTCTCGGGTGAACCAGGAGGTGACGAGGACCAGAGCTCTCGTAGGCTGGGGCCTGTGCCATTTTGACGACCTGGAGAAGCTGGGCAGTTGATCGCCGGTGTATCGCGTGAAAAGCGAACAGAGTTCTCCCACTGCTTCGACGAGACTTCTTCAAGCTGACAGTAGATCCGCCCACGTTCTTGCATCGGAGTTAGCGTGACTTGACGAGGCGATCGACGGCAGCTCCAGTGCTCAAGAAGAGCACGGAATGCTTTCGCCAGCACACGATCACGGGCCTTGTCACGGGAGTATTGGGCTGCAGCCACCTCACCGTCTCGAAGCTTCGAGTTCTGCTGAGCGGTTAGCATCACCTGGAACACTCGTTCGACTGCATCACGCCAAACCGTTCTGACGTCCTGCCCAAGAATATGCAGCAGTTGCTGCATCTCGTGCTTTTTGCGAAGCGGGAATGACAAGGCGAACCGAGTCGGCGACTCAAGCCTGCCCCACAGTTCTTCGTCTTGCTGCAGTTCTACGACGTACGCCCGAAGCGTTTGCACAGCTGAATACCGCCTACGCGATTTTGATTGAGCATTGACGGAGAACAGCGCATCGGTAATCGATGCGAGTTGTACGCGAAGACCAGCAATTCGCTCATTCATATCATCTCGCTTATGCTGAACCACATCGCTCACTTGATCCGCGTGGTTCTTGTCAATTTTGTCTAACTGACTTGAAGGCCACCGTCCGGCACACTTGAGCAACTCTTCACGGTACGCCTTACCATCCCCATGACACAGCACCAAGTGCACGCAGTTCGCGCGAGCCTTGTCCGCCACAAACTCGGCAAACTCCTGCTTGTCGTCGAACTCCAGCGACAAGGAAGAATTCATCGTCGCCTTAAAACTGTCTTGTGAAGCATTTGAAGAAGAACCCGAAATATGGGACGAGACCAACGATCCCCCAAGCATTTCTTCAAACTGTCGCTTCAGTTTTGAACCAAGGCGTAGCAATAGCTCTAATTTTTCAGCTATATTTTTGTGGATTTGCTGCAACTGCTGGATAGTCACTAAAACGGGGTATTAGAACTCCCGTGACGGGCCTTCCAAGTTTAGGGCCTCAAACGATTGTGCACTTTTTTGTTTCAAAGGCAGTGGTGCCACTAAACTCGGGGACTGGGAGGACCCCTCATCAACAGTGCACACCTGGGCGTGACAAGACTACTGTAGACTCGTGGAGAAGGAGAGGGGAAGAAAAGGCGGAAGGAAAGAACAAGACGACGATTGAAGGATAGAGCACGGTGAGGAAGAGGAAAAGATATGATAAAGTCTACTCGTTCTCATTTTTACTTCAAACTCCGCAGTCCCTTCTCAAGCAAGGCCTTTAGAGTCGGGTCGCTCCTCTGCAAGCAACGAGCGAATCAGGCGATGTCCAAAGTGCCGATTCCTCGGCTTTACGTGACCAGCACCAAGGAGCTGCAGAGTCTCCTGGCTGGTCACAAGGGAAAGCCGGTGCTGTCCAAGGCAAAAGTAGTGGGCGTGCACTTCCAGTTCGCCGGTCCAGAGGATGACTCTACCGGCGTCGGTACTTCGGATTCCGACGCCGTCGTCGCCTTCGCATCGGGGAGCAACTCGCCCGATGGGATGGCGGTGGTGCTGCAGCTCGAAAGATTAGGGTCGAAACAGGTGGTCGCAGGCTTGAAGGCCTTGTTGGAAGACTCCCAGACTATCAAGGTCATGATGGACGTGGGGCGGGTGGGCCGGTGGCTGCGACGCTACGGGCTCAGCGATGTGCAGCTTAAGAACTGCGTGGACCTCCAGCTGCTGTACCAGCACCGAGTAGACCCGAAGGTGGCCCTTGCGAGTCTCACTCAGATTTCGACGCACTATGGCTCCTCAGTGGCGAAATTGGGGCTGGAGGTGGACGCCTTTCCATCGAAATTGAAGCCTCGTGCATGGTTGAAATCGCCGTTGGATCCCCCGCTGCTGAGGCATTTGGTGGATACTGTCAAGACTCTTGTTCGCTGCTACCATGCCGAGTTTGGAACTAGTCTTAAAAACTGCGAAGCGGAGGTTTCGCCCATTGCTGTGATGACGAAGAATTCTTTCCGGAACGCTGCTGCACGAAGTTCTGGGGATAAACCTATCAGTAGTGTTGTGAGTAGACCACGTGAGAAACCAGGGAGTAGTCTGGCTCAACAGGTGTCAAATGGGTGGATTACGCAAGGACCAACTACCGGTGGGCCGGAGATGCCCATTTTATTGATCGACGATAAGCGTGAGCTGGAGAGCACATTTCAGTCGGGTGTTGTCGGTGTACATTTTCAGTTTGCAACCAATCACGCTCCAAATATCAGCGCCGACGTGGACCAGGTTGAACTCGATCAATTGGTGGCAATCGCTATTACGAGCTCGACAGCTAGTGACCCGATCGTAGTGATGGAGCTGGGGTCGCTCGACCAGACACGCGTGGTCGCTCGCTTGAAGACACTTCTAAGCAATCCCAAACTGGTGAAAGTGATGCATGACGTCCACAGAGCAGCATTTTGGTTTTACTGCAATGGATTGCACGACGCTATACTCACGAACTGCGTCGATGTCCAACTGCTGTACGAAGTAGCTATAGATACGGCTGTGCTACATGGAGGTATCCTCCAAATTGCGACGCACTGCCTCCCAAATCCGTCTGAAACTTTAATGCAAACTATGCATTCGTTCAAGGCCAGAATGAAGCCGGTAGATGCCGCAGAGTGGCTGAGTCTACCCCTGGCAAAGAAACTATTGCAAACACTAGCTCAAACAGCCAAGTTGTATGCTCAGTGCTACGCGGAGGTATCAACAATAGTTTCATCAAGCGAACTATCTGCAATGACAAGCGCACGGTGGCAAAATGCAATTGAAAATCACGGACGTAAGGCAATTTGGTTCGACCCCGCAGAAGATAATACAGCACGTAGCTTGAAATGCCTCGTTCCAAACGTACCCGCACCTTCGCAGATAGAGCTTTTATCGTTAGACCTGCAGTGCGAGCTCGAACCACTTCTCGATCTGCTGCCGATCGAGTACCAGCAAACCATCCTCGAAATCGACAACTATCGAACCAAACTCGTCGATGTCTGCCTCGACGTCGGCCGCATCCCGTACGTCTACACCGGCAAGAAACAACGAGTCGTGCTCAGCAAGAACGGCGATACAATGTCCAAAGACACCATCGACGAGATCTTGGCGAACCTCGGCGGAGAAATGCGCATCGGAGACGACAACCGCGCCGGCATCGACAGACAGCTGCACCGCATCTCCGTGATGCGGAGCAAGACGGACGAGGTGTACGGGCTCACGATGCGTGTGGGCCGCGCGCTGCGCAACGCTGCGTGCGTGTTGACGGACCTGCTATTGAGCGAGCGCCACGCCGACAAGTCGGTGCTGGTGCTGGGCCACCCGGGCAGCGGCAAGACGACGCTGATCCGAGACGTGGCGAGGTGCGTGTCCGAGACGATGGAGAACGTGTGCATCATCGACACGTCGAACGAGATCGGCGGCGACGGCCTGGTGCCACACGAGTGCGTGGGGTGGGCGAGGCGCATGATGGTGCGGTCGCTGGAGGCACAGGCCGGCGTGATGGTGGAGTGCGTGCAGAACCACACGGTGGAGACGCTCATCGTGGACGAGATCGGGCGTCGGGCCGAGGTCTTGGCGGCGTCCACGGTGCGGCAGCGCGGGCCGCGGCTCATCGCGAGTGCGCACGGCGACTTCCGCGCGTTGATGAAGAACCCGAACCTGAAGGGCCTGGTGGGCGGCTCGCAGCAGGTGATCTTGGGCGACGGCGCGGCGGCGAAGTTGGCGACCAAGAGCAAGGTGCAGACGCAGCGCGCGGGCAACCCCATCTTCGACGTGATCGTGGAGCTCGATCACGTGGTGCGCGGTCGGTGTCGGATCATTTGGGACGTGGCCAAGGCCGTGGACAGCGTGTTCGAGGGCAGCGGGTACTCGTTCGAGACACGGCAGTGGGATGCAAGTACACACGGTGTTCAGGTGCTGGGATTGTACTAATGGCTAGCGAAGAGATTGGTGCTGCTGCCGGGGTGCTGCAGAAAGTTGATATGCTATCGGCGTAATGCTTCCAAGCACTTGTATTCTTGTATTTGCGTGGTATTATAGTGATATGAAAATTAAAATCCCAACCACCACGTAGCAGTGACGTTGGACGTCGTTGCTTCATTGAAGATCGACCATCACTCTGTTGTTGAAGTTTAACCACCACTCCACCCCTTTCCAATCCGATACGGCTACACATTATCAGGTTGAACAGCCACCCGGCGCTGCGACAGGCTCAAGCCGCAGCAGGAAGCAGCAGCAGCAGCAGGCGACGCTCGACCCCCCCGCCAGCGCCGACTCTGAGCGTCATGAACCGCAGCGTGCGCCCCGAGAACGTCGAGTTCACGGTGAAGGTGCGGCGTCCCCCGCGCTGCGCTCCGATTTACGCCCCGAATTAAGCGCTTGACTGGCGGCAGCAGGCGGCCGAGGACCTGGTGCTCACGGGCAGCGAGCGCTCCATCGTGCGCGTGGCGGCCAACAACATGTACTCGTGCCTGATGCAGAAGACGCAGCGCTTCTCATCGCTCTTCCGCCACTACAGCAAGCACCACGGGCTGCCGCGCGAGGCGCTCGACTTTTTCTTCACGGTGGGCGGAGCAGGCTGCGGATTCCTGGAGAGAGAGAGAGAGCTGACGGGTTTCTACTGCTGCTGCAGAACCGGCTGGACCCGGAGGACTCGCCCGAGTCGGTGCATCTGCAGAAGGTGACGCAGTTTTCTTCTTTTTTGTTGTGGAAGGAGGGGACTTCTTACTCTGTTTTTTTTTTCTTCTTCTTCTTTTTAATTGTTTTTGTTGTGTTGGTTGGTGTGGTGCAGAATGATATTATCCTGGTGCGGCGCAGAGTGGCGCCCGCGTCGGTGGCTGTTCCGAGTCACAGTGACGAGGCGTACTTCGCCACGATGAGAGAGCTGTTCATGGTGAGTTGAGCGTGGAGAGGAGGTCGGGTTGTCCGGAGCTTGGATGCTTAGCGGGTTCTGTGCTTTGGTTAGAGTGGAGTCGGCAGCGACGTGACGCTGGAGGTTGGACCTGACAGCGAGATCCTGCGGGCGCATCGGCTGATCCTCACGACGAGGTGCGAGATCTTCGAGGCCATGTTCCGTCCGGGAGCTATGATGGAGAGCGAGGCTGGCGTTGTCCGCATCGAAGACCACTCGCCTGAGATGGTGTCCAAAATGCTCGAGTTCATCTACACCAACCGAGTGGCGGATTTGGGTAAACTCAACTCCAACGTACGTACAACTAAGATTCCTTACGTGTTGGCTACTCTCTCTGCTGACCCTGTGTTGTGCTTGTCGTGTTGTCCAGCAACTGATCGATCTACTGACACTGTCGGAACAGTACCTGCTGATACCACTGAAACATCTTTGTGAGGTGGCAGCACAGGATGTATTATCCGTCGGAAATATCGGTCGCTTTCTTTGCGCCGCAGAGAAGTTCAACGCTGCGTACTTGAAGGAGTACTGCCTCGCTTTCTTCATAGAGCACACAAACGAGATCATCGACGACGAAAACTTCCGTGAAGAAATCGAGAGCTGCCCATCCATTGCATTGACTATTCTGCGCGCATCAACTCGCAACGTCGGGTCTTCGTTGGAGCCCGTGGCGAAGCGAAGAAGACTTAATATGCCGTATGACGACCCCGAATACTGAGCCTTCACGGCACACTTCCAGTCAGCGCCACCTCCTGGATGGCAACCTTTATTTACTACCGATAAGCACGCTCACGTCCGCTTTCCCTCTACTAAGTACATCAGCTTTCGATTTGCGATTTTTCATAGGTGAGCGCACGAACGTGTAGGCTAGCAAAAACCCAAGAGCTCTTCGGATCACAGAAAATCTTAGCATGTAAACATTGAAGACCACAAGCCTTTCCCTAGTACTTCGTGTTCCAATTGACCTTATCCTTCGTGGCTTTCGAACGCAAAGCTCCCAAATTCTTCATTCCATTCCTTGTAGAACGCAAGGTCTTTTGTTGCGACACTGGATCGGACCTGAGCGCAACCAGTGACAATAATTAGCACAGTCCATCTACTGGCATCCCTCAACAGTACGCACCCCACGCAAAGCTTCGTTGAAGTCATCAAGGTTAATAGGACGCACGGAGTCAGCATCCATTGTGCGAATATCTGCGCAGTTCCGAATGGGACCCATTGCAGCTTCGGTGCACAGCGCTCGCACATCTGCGCCTGAGTAACCTGCACCATGAACGAAGCCACAATCAGCTGGAAATCCCCAATAAAAATCGTGCGTCTTTAGATACCTTTAGTGGACTCCGCAATAAATGCCTTGTTGTCGTCAGTCAGGTCGTTCTTGTTATCCTTGAGCAAGCGACTGACCAGATCCAGTCGGGCTTCGAAGGAAGGAAGAGGAATGTACAGGCGCTTGACAAATCGTCGACGGGCGGCTTCATCCAGCTCTTGAGGTCGGTTCGTCGCACCTACAGAATCAAATGCCCCACTGTAAGTTTTCTGGTGCCCTAAATACTACTTTGAAGTACTTCGAAGTAGTATTATCCAATTTCATACCAACAACTAGAATGATATCCTTTGCTTTCGTTCCGGCACCGTCGAGCTGAACCAGAAATTCTGTCTTCATCCGACGGCTCGCTTCATTCTCTTCAGAGCTACAACACACCAATTTGTTAGCTACATGATGATCCTTCGGAGTGATAACCAGCTTACCTTCGTTGCGTTAGCAGCGAGTCGATTTCGTCAATAAATATGACCGAGGGCTGCCATGTACGGGTTCTGATTATTCATGAATGATCGCAAAATCACGAAACGCGCAAGTACCTGTTTCACTGCTGCCACAGCAAATAACGTGCGGACGAGTTTTTCACCTTGCCCGATCTAGCATCGACGACGCAAGCAGAGTTTCAGTCATACACAAAATTATGATAAAGTGCAAGAGCTATCAGAGGTTAGTTACCCATTTGCTCGTGAGCGAGCTAGCTGAGATGCTGAAAAATGTTGCCCCCGACTGGTTTGCAATTGCCTTGCCGATAAGTGTTTTACCTGTACCGGGGGGGCCAAACAACAGCAAGCCTATTCCCAGATAAAGTGTGTTAACCGGCAGCGTTGGGGTCGTAGTGCAAAGGACAACAAACCTTTCGGAAGAGAGCGAAGTCCGGTGAAAATATCGGGACGTGCCATGGGCCAAATGACGAGCTCATTCACGCACTTCTTGGCAAACTGTAGGCCAGCTACAATACAAACAAATCAAGACATGTGTCACCCAAGTTCCTACCTCGCGCACCACTTGACGACATGGCGTACCGATATCATCAAACGTAATAGGATCTCCGTTATCGACAATCTCCATTTCAATCTTCTCAATGAGTTCTGGGTCACAGCTCTTGAGACGTGGATCGATATTCTCGTCCTCTGCGGGTGGAGGGGCTTGTTGCTTGCTGTTGCTGCGCACACCAAACACCCAAGACCCGTCAGTTGAATCCAACCATCGGCCTCGACGAGGAATTCGGACAACCCCTACCGTTTGTTCGCGCTGCCATCGTTAAGTGGCGACACAAACTTTTTGCTGACTGCAGACGCCCCCGACACGTCCCCTTCATTGTCGCTGTTGCCACCTCCGCCGAGCAATAGGTCTTGGTTGACAGGATGGTAGACTCCGCGCGGCGGACCGCGGGGGTTCCTGCTCCTTCCGTTTCTGCTGCGCGGTTCGTCGTCCTCTAGATTCCTAGCTCGTCCAGTCCTGCGGTCGTGCTTTCAACCACCGCCACCACCGACAAGCCACGCATTAGCACGACCCGCCACCGCAGCAGCACCCCGTAGCACGCGTACTTGAAGCCTCTCCGATGCCGTCTGGAACGGGTTGCGTTGCGGCGTCGCGTTGGGGCGAGTATCCGCGCCGAAGCGCTCCGGGTCCTCGTGTGGCAGCCGCGGTCTCTTGCTGAGCAGCTCGCTCAGCGCCGGCGTCGGCTGCTGCACCGCAGACCCGGCAGCCTGCGGCGGGCCCCTCCACACGTCGTCGGCGAAGGTGAACTCGTTCCTGGCCGCTGCACTGGTCTCCTGCACCCTCGCAGCCTGACCAGCAGCAGCAGGCGGCGCCGCAGCCTCGTGGCGCTCCGCCCGCTCGTCCAGCACCTGCCACAGCAGCAGCCGTCAGCTCCTCAACGCTCGGCGCGTCCCACGCCCGCGGTCTCGTACGCCCTGGAAGAGCTCGGGGAAGCGGCGCCGCACGTCCTCGAGCGTCGCGGCCTCGTGCGGCGCCTCGCTCTGGCGGCGCCGCCACTTGTCGCGCAGCTGCCGCCTCCGCGCGCTCGCCGGCGCCTGCTCCTGGCCACGCAGCAGCGCTGAGCGTCGCGTCAGAAGCCGCCGGACGCCACACGCGCAGCGCCCCCCACGCACCCAATTCGCTCGCGTGCAGCCGCTGCAGGACGCGCGCGCTCTGGCGGTCGCCACGCGCGGCGCTCAGCGCGCGCAGCATCTCCGCGAGCGTCTGCGCGCTCCGCTCGTCTCCGTGGACGCGCAGCAGCTCGTACGCCAAGCGCGCCGAGTCGTCCGCCATGTTGCCCACGCAGGACGAAGAAGAGGAGGAGGAAGAAGAAAGAGAAACGTCCGACGGATGTGTCGTTTGATGTCAAATAAATGCCCGACGGGGTGGAGACGACGCTTGTCTTCTTCTTCTCCTTTGTCTCTTTCTCTTTCTTGCTGTGTGTGTGGGGGTGGCTCAGTTGCGATTGCGGAGGTTGTAGCGCTTGACGGCCGCGGTGGCGGCGGCGTGGCCCGCGATGGCCTTGAACACTTGTCGCTCCTGGGCGTCCACGGACTCGACGTGAACGTGCTCGTCGACCTCTTTGACCTTCTTGCTGCCCCTCGTTTTGGCGGAGGGCGCCTTGCTGTGGTGAGGAGTCGAGTTCTTCTTCTCCTCGGGAGCTGCAGCTTTCCTCGCCTTGGCGGGGGCAACTGGAGACGCTGCGACACCGGCGTCGACGCTCTTGACGCGCTTGCGAACGGGGCTGTCGGAGGTCGACTCTTGAGATGCAGCCACCTTGGCGGCCTTCGTGGCAAGAGGGACACCAAGTCACTACGGGCTTGCAGAGTTACAACGATGCCAGGAGGTGGCGGACTTACCGCTTTGCTGGTCTTACGCGAGCCCCAATCGAACGGCGTCGCCAAGCCCTTCTCCCCGCCTAGCTTCGACAACTGGTGCGCGAAGAAGTCGTAGTCTGGCCGATCCTCAAAGCCGCACGCGCGAATATTCTTCAGCATCGCGCCCCATTCTCGCGGCAGTGAAGAGCACAGCTGGTCCACTGAGGTGGTCTTCTTGATCCTAGCGCCCTCCGCGTCACTTGCAGCTTGCTGCCAAGGAAGGTCACCCCGCATCAAATAAATGAGCACATACAGCAGCGACTCGATGTCATCTCTACGACTCGAAGCTGCATCAATACAGGAAAAGTGAGAACCCAGCATGGACACGAAAGCCACCCAGCAAAGCAACGTACTAGCACCGCCGTGGCAGTTCATGCTGAGGAACGTGGGCGTCCCGACCACCGCTCCCTCTTTGTAGTCCTTGTGCTTGCCTGTCGCCGTGACGTAGCGGTCCGAAATGCCGAAATCCACGCAGTACACTTTGTTCTCCTTGGCAACGTCCAGCATGAAGTTCTCGGGCTTGACGTCGACGTAGAGGATGTTCTTCACGTGCATCTGCTGCAGCGTGTCCAGCTACCGACAACCCCCGTGAGCCTCACGAAGCCCCCCACCAGCCCCCAACCCCCAACGTACAATTTCCTGGCCCAGCCGAGCCGCCGTGGCCGACGACACGGGTCCTTGCTCCTGCAGCACCGTCTCGAGCGTGCGGCCAAGCCGCTCGATCACCAAGAAGCGGTACCCCTGCAGCCCCCATCCCCCCTCATCAGTCATTCCCCCCCCTCTCAACAGCAATAGCAGCAGTCGAGCACCTTGTCCTCCCCGTAGGCGCCCATGGGCACGTACGGGATGCCCCGCTGGCCCCTCAAGTGGTTCTGGTACAGCAGATGCTCCGCGTACAGCGCGTCGGCGTTGCGCTCCGCCGGCGTCTTCTTGCGCTTCTTGTTCTTGAGCTTGGCGGCCGGCAGCTGCGGCAGCGGCGAGAGCTTCACGACGAACTCGCGCCCCGCGTCGCTTCCGGCGCCCACGGGCGCCGCTGGCTCGGCACGAGCGCGTCAGCCTTTTTGGATATGACGTAGAGCAGGTTCTCTCCATCTGTGGGCGAGGGCATGGACGTACCGGCGTAGACGTCGCTGCACGCGCCCGCGCCCAGCTTCTTGCCCAGGCGCCACGTCTTGAGCGTCGTCCCCTCCATCGATACGTTGCACAAAGTTTTGGCTCAAGATCGGCACTGTTACTGTTAGGTGGCAGAAAAGCGCTTTTTGTTTTTTTCGAGGCAAAAAAGCAACGGACTGAGCGATTGTTTTAGGAAACGAAAACTATCCAACTGAATACTGAGGGTGAACTTGTACAAAGATGTTTTAAGTCAACTAACTGCAGTCGTAGTGTATTAATGCTGCAAATTCGATGGCGCTGCTCGCCTCGCTTCATCGTTACATGCAGCATATTGCCTCCAGTGGCTGAAATGGTATTGGCAAACCGTGTCTCGGCCTCTTGCTGTCTGATAAACCATGGCACCCCCGTGCACCACAACGATCACTCAGATCAATTCCTCCTCTTTACGACTAGTTACGACTAGTGGAGAAAGCTGCGGCTTATGAGAAGTCATTGATGTCATTCTTGGCGTACCTACGGCCAATTGCATTTGGGAATGGGCCACGCCAATAGCTGTTCAAGCGAGAACTATCCTTGCCACGTCCCCGCGGCGTGCCATTTGGTTCAACTTCAGCCAAGGGCCATCCACAGTACTTTACCTCGGTGCATGCCGAGATCGCTCGCCTGGTCAGCTCCAGCCCTTTGCACAGTAGCCGAATCCCAGGTGTATTCAAAGGTTCTGTATTTTCTCCATCCGCCGTTTGCGATTCTTGCAGTCGCTCCACACGATGAAAGACGACTTGGATACGCACGCAGCACGATTCTCTAGACATGCTGGCACTGCACAGTATCCGTGTAGAATGCGTGTCAAGATGGATACGCGTTTCAACTTGAAGTTGCGTCATGTGGTGCACACCACCAACCCATCCACTTTCACAGCATGCGCTCGCGCAGTTCCTAGATTTTTAACTGGGCGCCAAGCCGGAATCTCCCGATGGCGACGGGGGGCGACGCGGCGGCGCTGGCCGCCTCCAGCATGAACCAGGGTGCGCGCCTCTCTCTGTGTCTCTGTGTGCGACGTCCGCAGGTGCCTCCGCGTCACGCGCACGCCGCGCGCGGCGCGCGCGTGACGCGGATCGCCGTGGGGGGCGGCTCCGCAGCTCTAATTCCCTACCGATTACGGCTAACTCCCTACCGATTGCGCGTAATTCGTGGCAGAGCAACTGCTGCACGAGCTGGAGAGCAAGTACCTACGTCTTAAGAGCGACTTTTCGCTGGCGGAGAGCGAGCGCTCGGCCCTGGCGGCCGACAAGAAGGCGGCGCGTACGTGTCGAGCGGACTCGCAAACTTTCCCCTCTCCGAGCTGGCTAACCCGACGTGCTCCCCAACTGCAGTGCAGGAGGCCGAGCGCGCCGCCGCGTGCGCCGCCGCGCGCGACGAGGACGCGCGCCAGCTCCAGCGGCAGCTGCTGCAGCTCGCGGCGGAGAAGGACGCGCTGGCCGCGCGGCTGCAGGCGGCCTCGGCGCTGGCCGCGCGCCGCCTCGAGGACGTGGAGCAGCTGCAGAGCGCGGCCCGCGAGCACGCGCGCGCGCTGGTGGACGCGCAGCGCCGCGAGGTGCAGGCGCTCGAGCGCGCGGCCCAGCAGGAGGCGCGCGTGGCGCCGCTCACGCACGCGCTTGCGCGCGCGCAGAAGGAGACGCAGGCGGCGCAGCAGCACGCGCAGTGGCTGGAGGCGCAGGCGGCCGACAGATCCAAGACGCTGCAGGAGCTGCGCCTGGACGCGGCCAAGCACGCGCGCGAGCTGGAGGAGCTCAAGACGCGCAGCGCCGAGGAGCTCACGTCGGCCAAGCGCCAGCTCGAGAGCGCGCGGCTGGCCAACAAGAAGATGGACAGCGCGCTCGTCCGGAGCAAGGAGGCGCTCAAGGAGCTGCAGGCCGCCAAGGTCCACGACGAGGAGGCGCTGCAGAACGAGCTCAGCGCGCAGCGCCGGCTCGCGGCGCTGTACCAGGAGTCGGCCGCCGACGCCTCGGCGCGCGTCGCGGAGCTGCAGACGCTCTGCGACTCGCTGCGCAAGTCGCTGACGGACTCGGAGCAGGCGCTGGCTCGTGAGACCGAGCGCACGAAGGAGCAGGTGGAGCACCTCTTCCAGGAGCAGGCCCAGGCCTCGGAGGCGCGCATCCAGGCGCTGCAGGACGACCTCCAGAACGCCGAGCAGAAGATCGACGAGCTGGAAAAGAAGAAAATATTCTCGCTGCAAACGGCCAGTGCGGTGGCGGAGCTGTCGGCGGCGGCGGGTGAGGCGCACTTGGCAGCGCATGGACTCACGCCCAAGCAAATGTACGACCACCTCGTCGAGCTTGAAGAGACTCTCCAGGCCGAGCGCAACGAAAAGGATAAGCTGCAGCTCTACATGGATCGCATCGTCAAGGAAGTCCAGGAGAAGGCCCCGGTCCTCATGGGGCTGCGTTTGGATCACGAACGCACCGTGGCAAGTCATACACAGCTGAGCGAACGGCTGGAGCAGTGCATGCAGGAGTTGGCGAAGAGCAAGAGCAATGAGCAGCAGGCTTGGAAGGAAAAGACTACGCTCGAGAAGAAGTGCGAGTCGCTTGCTCAGAGCGTGGACGACCTGTCACGACAAGTCCAGCACTTGCTCTTCCGTTCGCAGGATCAGCAGCAGCAGTCAGACACCTTCGGATCGGGTGACACTGGGTCTGAAAACTTGGTCGTCTTCAAGGACGTGGCGGAATTACAGACGCGCAATCAGCAGCTTCTGACAGTTATTCGCGAACTCACTGAGATGAATAAGCAAAAGGGTGCTGACAAGGTGACTAATGGTGTCAGCGATGCTGAGTCAACGGAATCGTCAGCACATTTGATTATTACTGGCGATTCCGATGACGAGCTCGACCAAATCGGTGCGTCAAGTGCCATCAAGAAGCGTTTGTCCATGGCTCGTAAGGAAATTCAGGAGCTACGCTCTGAGCGAGAGCAGGAGCGTGAGATGATCACAGCTATTGTAAAGCAGCGTGACATGTACCGCGTGTTACTGGCTCAGTCTGACACTAAATTCATTGAAGGCAGTGCCGGATCCCAGGAAAGTGCGGCTCCGGTAGAGCGACCGCACAACCGTCGCGGATCTCTTGACATTATTGAGAGTAGAAAGCTGCGTGAGCTTCAGCTGGAATTTGAAGATTACAAGAAGGAGAAACAGGCCAACCTGAAAATGCTTCAGGAATCTTTGGACCAAGAGCGGGTTAAGAGCTCCGAGTCGAGGCTAGCACAAATGCAAGCCCAAGTCGAAGCCACTTGCAACAAGGAGCGCTATGAGGCATCGGAGGAGCGATGTGCCAATGCGGAGAATGAATTGGTGCGTCTGCGATCCAAGGCTGATCAGTTGAGCTCACTGATTCTGCAGCACCAGCAGATGCTTGCAAATACCGAAGCGAAGTTGGAAACTGCCTCTTCGCGTCTGCAAAGTATCACAGTTGAAAAGGATTCAGCTATCCGGGAGGCAGACTTCTTACGAAAGAATGAGGAGAATATTCAGCAGGAGCTCACAACGCTGCGTCTTGATAATACGAACTTGCTGAAGCTCATGGAATCAACGCGTCGCATGGAAAGTGGCCGTGAAGAGCGCGACCGCCGCGAAGTTGAAACTTTGACAAAGAAGGTGACCACCCTGGAAACTAAGCTGCAAGATGCATACGAGAAGTTTGACGCGAAGGAAGCCACTTCAGGAGCGCAAGTGCTCGCTGCGGAGAGGGAAAAGCAGGCAGCACTGACAGAGCTGGCCAAGCTTAAGGAAGTGCATTCTCAGCTAAAAGAGCAACTTGCGCGTCTGGAAGAACAAAAGGCGGCTTTGGAGAGCAAGTCAAGCTTGCTGGAGAAGGAGACCACACATTTGCGTGAGCAACTACGCAAGGGAACAAGTGCTGCTGCGGCCGAACGTGTTGCTTTATTAGAGGTTCAACTGCGGGATGCTCAGCGAGAAGTGCAAGCTTCACTGCTGTCGAGGAAAACACTGACAGAAAGTTTGACGAAATACAAAGCTTTGGCTGAAGCGAGCGAGAAGAGCCTTGCCGAATTGTCAAGTGCCAGCGAGAAGTGGAAACAGAATCAGGCCGAGAAGGTACAGGAGCTCGAGAAAACCCGTGACCGCCTGAATGAGGAGCTGGTGAAGGCTCGTGCCGAGCTGAAGGAGCACATCTCCGAGAACAGCAGTCTGCGGGACGAGATTGACCAAGCAGAGCAGGCTCATAAGCGATCCATTCTTGACACTACAGAGAAACAAAAGATGCTACAGCTTCAGGCCGATAGTGCCTTGCAACAGATGAACAATGTGCGCGAGGAGATGGCACGGATGAAGCGTGATCTCGAGAGCACTCAAGAAAACTACGAGCGGGAATTGCAACTTCACGCTGCGGAGGTTGCCAAGTCATCTACATCTCGTCGCGAGATGGAAGAGATCCGCAAGACTATTCGCGAACGCGAGGCAGATATTGAAGGCTTGAATGCGAAGGTGCAATCGGTTGAGAAGGAAGCTCAGCTTCAGCTAGCAACATTGCAAAAGCGTCTTGATGAAGCCACTGAAGCCAAAAATGAAATCACCGAGCAGAACAAGCTGCTACACTCGCAGCTTGAACGCGCGGCAGCTCAAGTGCGCCACGCTCACGAGCAGGAAATGCTCAAGCTGATAGGCTCCCAGGCAGCTGCTTTAAACCAAGAAGCTGGCGAGGAGGCAACCTCATCTATCACGCACGAAAAGGAAATCGACGATCTGCGAAGTGTGGTGGCCTACTTGCGTCGTGAAAGTGAGATAGCTGAGTCAAAGCTGGAGTTATCCCAGCAAGAAGTGCAACGTGGCCGCGCCCAAGTCTTTAGCTTGGAATCCACCATCGAACGTCTCCGTGGCGAGATCAAGTCTCTGTCAGCCGCGGCAACAGCGGCTGGGAAACAGACTACGACAACTGTGGCCGACGAAGAGAAGCGGGCTGCTCAACTGGAGCAGTTGAGCCTGCTACGCGAAAGCAATGCTACATTGCGTGATGAAAACCAAAAGAGTTTGGCAAAGCTGAAGGAAGAGCAGGCAAAGGTGCGCGATCTGGAGGCCAAGCTGGTTCCACTGCAGAACGCTGAAACATCTCTTAAGACACAGCTAGCATCTTTGAAGCAGGAGGTTGAAACGCTCAATGTTGCTAACAAACGTTGGAAGCAGCGTGTTGACCAGCTTGTTGAAAAGTATCAGCAAGTGGACCCTGCCGAACACGACAAGGTTATCGCTGAAAAGGAGGCACTTACCAAGGAGCTCACGGAGCTGAAGGCGGAGCAGTCGGCCTTGAAAGCAGAACTGGAGACCTTGCGTTCGAGTGGAGGCAAGGAGCTGGAAGAGGAGAAGAAGAAGGTCGAGAACTGGAGCAAGCAGTACGAGCGAATCAAGGGGTTTGCTAAGAACTGGAAGAGCAAGGCCGAGGCTCTGACGAAGCAGCTTGCTGAGAAGAACAAGGAGTCTGAGGATCGCACAAGCACGATCTCCGCACTGGAGACAAAACTCAGCTCTGTCCAGGCGCAAATCAGCGCTGTGACAGCGGAAAAGTCTGCATTAGAAACGAAATTGGCGGCTTGCGAGGTAGCTAAGCAGGACAGTGTTGCCGCAGCTAGCGGTGCAACGGCGTCATGGGAAAAGGAGCGCCAGACGTTGAAGGCCCAACTGGAGCTAGAAACAAAGAAGAGCACCCAACTGAAGGACTTCAATGCGCGTCTGATGACTGGACTGAAGAGTTTGAAAAAGGAGAACAGTGAGCTGAAGGACCACGCAGCAGCTGCTCCTCCTCAACCTGTTGCGGTGCAGGAGAAGACGCCGATACCTTCCCCGCCCGCATCGCCTCCACAGGCGCCTCCTGCCACGACAGCCACACCAGCGACAAAGCCAGCCACAACGCCAGCTCCGATGTTCTCATCCCCGAAGCCGGTAACCAAGGCTGAACCCATGCTACAGCAGCCAAGCACGGCTACGGCTGAAGCGAAACCTGTTGCGACGAAGCCTGCTGCTGCCCCCTCGCTTCCTCTAAGCTCGTCGACCAGCACGGTGGCTACGACGGTGACTACAACGACGACAAATCCTACACCCGGGGCTACTGCGGCAACGTCGTCAATCACGAAGCCTGCAGTTCCCGCTCCTGCTCAAGCTGCTCCTCCTGTCGCCGCACCTGCACCCACAGTGCCTGCACCTTTGGCAACAGCGCAGCAAAAGGAATCAACTGATAATGCTGCCGATGGCGAGTCTGGTATGACGGCTGAGGAGAAGCTGCGTTTGTTTGCGTTGCGATCTATCAAGAAGCAGGTGGGCGGTGCTGCACGCTTCACCCCCACGAAGGCTCCTGCTCCTCCAGCTGACGCAGAAGCCAAGCCTGCAGTACCAGCAATCGAGACAGAGAGCAAGCCATCATCGGCAGGAAACGGGCAGTTCAAGCTTGCTGCCGGTTCGGGCTTTGGTGCGTTCGGATCAGGCGGGTCAGGCGGTCTCGTGTTCGGCAAGCCGGGCATCTCGCTGCCAGTGCCGTCGCCACCGTCCCCAGGCGCCTCGCACCCGTCGCCCCTGTCTCTTGCTGGCGAGAGCGCACCCCCCGAGGCCTTGCGCCGCAGCCAGCGGCTCGCGCGCTTTGCTGCCGGCGGTGACGCCACTGCCACATCTCCTTCCCCTTCGGCTGGTGTGACTACTCTGACGAAGCGGCCATTGAGTGGCGCTGCCGAGGGCGCTTCTTCCGTGCAGAAGGTGGCGAAGACGAGCGAGGACCAGACGACCAAGACCACGACAGTGACGACCATCACCACCACCTCGTCCACGACGACAGCGTCCGAAGGCAAGCAGGAGGAGGACACCCCTCCAGCCCAGGCAGACTCGACGGAGTCGCCTCCGACGCAGTAGAAGACGCCAACTCGAGGAAATGCCTGCTTGTTAACATGAATACAACTAAACCTTTGCCCTAGGAGTCAAGTCAAGTGAGACCGTGGTCTGAGTTTCTTGGTCCCTTGAGGTATCGTTGAAGTTGAATTTTTGGTTTTGATTTGCAAGAAGACCGGGGGAGAGTGGGCTCATAACCTATTAAGCCAATCAAGCATCAAACACATCAAGTACTGGGCATCATGGTCAGAATCGTGCCCGGCAGCGACGCCACGCCGCTCAACGTGCTCGAGTTCGAGGAGTACGCGCGCGAGTACCTGTCCAAGGCCACGACGGACTACTTCGCGTCGGGCGCGGACTCGATGGAGACGCTGCGCGAGAACCGCGAGGCCTTCAAGCGGCTGGTGCTGCACCCGCGCGTGCTGCGCGACGTGTCCAACATGAACACGAGCGTGACGCTGCTGGGCCACCGCGTGAGCTCGCCCGTGTGCGTGGCGCCGTCGTCCACTCATCGGACGGCGAACTGGCCAGCTCGGCGGCGGCGGCCAAGGCGGACACGTGCTTCGTGCTCAGCACCATGTCCACGACGACTCTGGAGGACGTGACGGCGGCTAGCAGCAAGGTGAACGTCGGGGCGCTGAGGTGGTTCTAGCTCTACGTGTTCAAGGACCGCGAGATCACGCGCGGACTCGTGCGCCGCGCCGAGAAGGCTGACTACAAGGCCATCGTGCTCACGGTTGATGCGCCGGTGCTGGGGAATCGCGAGGCAGACGTGCGCAACCACTTCAGCATTCCTAGTCACCTCACGATGGCCAACTTCGGCCCGCAGAATGCCACGACGGACTATGCAGACTACGTGAGCGACCTGTATGACCAGACCTTGAGCTGGAAGGACGTCAAGTGGCTCAAGAGCATCACGACACTTCCCATCGTGGCCAAGGGCGTTCTCACTCCCGAGGATGCAGTGATGGCGGTGGAGAGCGGGTGTGCGGGCATTCTCGTGTCTAACCACGGTGCTCGGCAGCTGGATGGAGTAGCAGCTACGATCGATGCACTACCTGCTATCGTCCAGGCTGTCGGCAACCGAGCCGAAGTTTACATGGATGGTGGCGTTCGTCGCGGCACTGACGTGTTCAAGGTGGGCTACGCGTTGGTCTTCTTGTACTTGAGTGTCCTGATGCTAACTGGTCTTGTATCTCCAGGCTCTGGCGCTCGGAGCTCGTGCCGTGTTTGTGGGACGACCAGTTTTGTTCGGGCTCGCCCACAGCGTAAGTGATCAAGTTGATGAACCTTCCCTGCTACAAGTGATGGCACAGTCTTCTCGCTGTTGTTAACAGGGTGAAGCAGGGGTCTCTAGCGTGCTTCGCATTCTGAACGACGAGCTGAAGCACGATATGCTGTTCTCCGGAACTGCTACGCTTGCCGACATCGGGTACGTGCTGTAATCTGGTGATCCTGAGAAGAAAATCCTTACCATTGACTATTGTTTGATAGCCCCGCACACGTTCGTCGCGGACTTCCTCCTCTCCCATCCGCGCTTTGAGGCAAACAATTTGACCTTCGCAAGCAGCCTGCGCCATAATCACTGCATGTAGTTTCACTGGATAACAAGAAACGCCAAAGGCTAAACAAGTTGTTAAACACTCCAGGGCGTGCCTATTGGATTTTGAATATCAAGAGTAACAAGCAGGCCCAGCGAGGAGTAGTTGACTAAACAAACTTCTTACAGCGACGACGGAAGCGGAGGCACACCACGACGCACGTACGCAGGGCTGTAGCATCAACAGCATCAAGGTGAGTTACTAGATCACAAGACAAGAAAAACGGTATTACAGGGCTTCACATACCCAATGTCAGCAATCTTAGCAGTTCCGGAGAACAACATGGCGTGCTTCAGCTCGTCGTTCAGAATGCGAAGAACGCTAGAGACCCCTGCTTCACCCTGCGCACACGACAACAATTCGCTTAGTTAGACAGCAGTCCACGCTCTTCAGAAAACACAATCAGCAGCAACGTACGCTGTGGGCCAGACCGAAGAGAACGGGGCGGCCGAGGAACACGGCGCGAGCCCCAAGCGCCAGCGCCTTGAACACGTCCGTGCCGCGACGAACACCGCCGTCCAGGTAGACCTCTGCGCGGCCGTCCACCGCCTGGACAATCGCAGGCAGCGCGTCGATCGTGGCGGCCACTCCGTCGAGCTGGCGCGCGCCGTGGTTGGACACGAGGATGCCCTCGCAGCCCATGTCGACGGCGATCTTGGCGTCCTCGGGGCTGAGCACGCCCTTGACGACCACGGGCAGCTTGGTGATGCTCTTGAGCCACTTGACGTCGTTCCAGTTGAGCGTGAGGTCGAAGAGCTCGCTGACGTAGTGCGCCAGGCCCGAGTCCTTGAGGCTGCTGACGCCGTGCTCGTGCTCGCCGCCCACCTCGGCGAAGTTGGCCATGGTGAGGTGGCCGGGCAGGCTGAAGCGGTTGCGCACGTCGGGCTCTCGGTGGCCGAGCATGGGCGTGTCCACCGTGAGCACGATGGCCTTGTAGCCGGCCTGCTCGGCGCGGCGCACGAGCCCGCGCGTGATCTCGCGGTCCTTGAACACGTAGAGCTGGTACCAGCGCAGCGCGCGCGGGTTGGCGCTGCTGTTGGCGGCCGCCACGTCCTCCAGGCTCGTGGTGGAGATGGTGCTGAGGATGTAGCACGTGTCCGCCTTGGCCGCGGCCGCCGTGCTGGCCAGCTCGCCGTCCGGGTGCGCCATGCGGTGCATGGCCGAGGGCGCCACGCACACGGGCGAGCTCACGCGGTGGCCCAGCAGCGTCACGCTCGTGTCCATGTTGGACACGTCGCGCAGCACGCGCGGGTGCAGCACCAGCCGCTTGAAGGCCTCGCGGTTCTCGCGCAGCGTCACCATGTCGTCCGCGCCCGACGCGTAGTAGTCGAACGCGTTCTTGGGCAGGTACTCGCGCGCGTACTCCTCGAACTCGAGCACATTGAGCGGCGTGGCGTCGCTGCCGGGCACGATCTTGGGCATGGCTGGGGTGACGCGGGGGACGTGGGGCCTACGACGCAAATTCAAAAGTGAGCGGAGGTTCAACCTGAGCTCAGTACATTGCGTCTCGGCGTTTAACGCCCTCGCGTTCGACCAATGGCCGCGCACGACCAATCTGGCGGATTACGTCGACTTTTGCCGCGAATTGAGGCGGCGCGAGAGAGTCGAATGCTGCAGGCGGCGGTGATGGGAAGGAGTTGCCGTGGACGGGCTGCAGAGCAGATTAGAAGCATGCAGTCGAGGCCGTGGTGGGCGTGGTGTTGAAGAGAACGAGCTCGCCTTTCGGTTTCCTGTCGGAGTCCAGAGCCTCAATCGGCTTTGACACGTTGTGCTATATACCGCTGACTTTGCCGTGTTTAGCACCTTTTCACCAGTAGGTTGTTTGTTAATTCGTTGCACTCTCAGCTCGACAGTCTCTGACCTTTGCGTGAGGTCGAGGTTGACATGCCGCTTCAAGATTGTCGTCCCTGAATGATTGCGTCGTTATGATGTGGCGCACCCCATATCGATCGCCGCTGTCGGTCTGGCGCGGTCCGGACCGGTCCCGAGGGTGAGACGTGTGCGGTCCGCTCCTCCATTCTTTACCACCAGGAGAACGACTCGAGTCACTCGAGGCGGCTCATTGCTCAAGAGGAAGGGAAGAGACCCACAGACACCAGGCAGCGAGTGATCCGAGCAGCATGGGCGGCAAGGCCAAGTTCAAAAAGCACACGGCCGCGGACCTCGAGCGCCGCCAGAAGCAGGTGAACAAGGGCGGAGGCAAGGCCGGCGCCGCCACGCGCGCCGTCGCCAAGCTCAACTTTACGTGCGACATCTGCATGGTGCGTCTCCTGCCGGCAGCAACACAGCAGCAGCTGCAGCTGCAGACGGAGAGAACGGTAGAGCGTCGCAGAAACTGACCCTGTTGCGAACTTCGGCTGATACAGAGCGCGTCGCCTGACATCAAGTCGTACGAGCAGCACTACACGAGCAAGCACCCGAAGGCTTCCTTCGACCGCGAGGCCATGATCATGAAGGCTGAGGCTCTGCGCGACGCGCAGCAGGACCACACGGCCAACGGCTCGCACCACAAGAAGAAATAAGCAAACTGGATGCAGCTCTCGTGGGTGGAAGACGGCGAGAAGCGTCGCCGGGCGGGTTGTTGCAGGCGGACACTCCTCGCTCGTCCTTTTCCTCTATACGTGTTGAGCTTCCACGCCTGCTTGCTGTCTGCAGCCGGCCGCTGCGGTGGTAAAAGCTGTCGGGGTGGCAACTGCGGACAGCACGAGGGCAGGCGGGGCTTCGCCGCGGAGACCGAGCGGACGCGGTGCGAGTCGCCCCAACCACGACAGAAACCCAAGCCCATCTTGTATTTAGTTGTAATATCTAGCTAGCCTTCCATCAGTAGCGCCTCGCGCAACGTAGTCAACGTCCGGAAACACGCCGAATTCAACATGACTCTCTTGGCTCGCGCAACCAGTGAATAACAGTCATGGCTTCACCTGCCCAAAGTAATGCCAGCACCGTCCCTATTCCAGTGCAGTGGTCAATAAGAATCGTTCAGGAGGTCTCCCAACTACCACAACATAGTACTCCAAAGGTATCCGATTCCAAAATCAGTACAACATAAGTGAACTATCGCAAGCCATCGCTGCACACCAGCATGGATTAAGTTATCCCTCGCCCCCCCCTACGGACCCTATGTTTGACGTAAAAACTTCGTTCCCGTAAATACGCCTCTCGGAAGCCAATCACGACGCCGGAATCCGCGCTCGCCCCTCGCCGCACACTTCTTGTTCAAGCCCCCTCGCCTCCGAGCCGCAGACCGAGCACCTCCCGTACATGATGCTGTCCGCCACGAGCCGCCTCGCCGCCCGCGCGCTGCACACGTCGTCGCGCCTGTCGGCCGCCGCCGCCGAGCAGGCGGGCGCCACGGCCACCAAGGTGACGCTGAACCTGACCACGCCGTACCAGGCCTTCTACAAGGGCGCGGAGGTGGACCTCGTGCAGATCCCCGGCGTGGTGGGCGAGTATGGCGTGACGGCCGGCCACACGCCCGTGCTGGCGCAGCTCAAGCCCGGCGTCATCAAGGTGCACGTGGAGCGCGAGAAGGACGTGCACAGCTTCTTCACGGCCGGCGGCTTCGCCATGACGCACGCCAACTCGGTCACGGACATCGCGTGCGTCGAGCTCGTCAAGCTCGAGGACATCGACGCCGAGGCGGCCCAGGCCGGACTCACCAAGTACCAGGCGCAGCTGGCCGCGGCCCCCGAGGGCTCGGAGGAGAAGCTCAACGCCCAGATCGGCGTGGACACGCACGCCGCCATGGTGGCGGCCGTCGCGAGCAACTAGACAGCGACGGCCCCGTAGCAGCCTCGCGATGGGTGGCGACACCGCCGAAGCAGCCCCCACTGAGCAGCAATTAATTACCAGTCAAGTCCGTCGCCGTGTTGTTAGGCGCGTTCGCTCGAGCTCGCTCGTCTTGTCCTCTCTGGCGTCGTCGTTGGCTGTCCGCGCAGGGCCGCTGGATACGCGCGAGCTTCAAGTGCTCAGGAGGCAGCGGGGACTGCAGTTACGGCAGGCAGCGGGCGCTGCGCTGGATAGGGAGAGGACGGCGAGCCGAGAAAGCGGCCGCGCTTACAACATGAACAGGCAGACAACTTTGAAACTAATTGATCACGATGCTGCTGCCTTGGTGCTCGAGTGTAGTGATGCTGTCGTTGGTAGTACCTGTCGTCTCGCACGGATGTAGCCTGCTTGACGACCTAGTTCTCAGCAGTCGGCCGTTGTGACCTTGAGGAGTCGCAGACGCATGGGCGGATCTTCGCACTTGTAAACGTAGACAGGAGACAGCGACACTGCAGGCAGGAATCATGGCGGATACGGAGGTGACGCCCGGGCGCGGCAACCAGGTGATCAAGGTGGTCATGCCAACTTACATCATGGCCCCCACGGAGGACGAGCGGTGCGAGTGCTCCTGCGCAGAAAGATAGTGGTGGCGTCGCTTTGCTGACTGGTATGTGCACCGCCAGCTTCCGCCGCAAGAAGGTGTGCAACATCATCTCCGAGTGCATGGCCAAGGAGCTGGAAGGCAAGGAGTTCGACGAGAGCGACAGCAAGAGCTGGACCACTTCCATCGCAGACGCCGTCAAGGCTCGCATCCACGCTGAATGCTACTTCCCGCGATACAAAATCGTCGTGCAGACCTTCATCGGCCAGCAGCGACTGCAGGACGTCCGCATCACCTCTCGTTGTCTTTGGGACAACGACCACGACAACCACGCCTCTGCAGTGTTCAACAGCGTACGCCTTGATTAATACTCCCGGTACTTCAAAAATCGATAAGATGACGACTTACCCATGGTCTTTGACGCAGCAACACATTTGGGCGACTTGCGTGGTGTTCGGCTTCTATGCTGACTGATGGCAGCATGCAGCAGAGGCACTTTTGCAAACACCACTAAAAATCGACAGCAAAGTACATGTTTTTATCTATAAGTTATTTCTTGGGTTTCTTGGGCATATGTACGTACGTAGTAATGATAGTAATGGTAGTAAGTGGCAGCGGCGCTGTGCTTTCTCGACGGGCGTAGTGGTTCCCGGCAGTCTTCTTGTGGTACAGTCCAGTCACCATCAGTGTGACATCCAGATTGTAGTTTCCTTGATTTTCTCTCTCACGTTAAATGTGCTTGCATATGATAGCTGGTGGCCGGCTGCTGCTGTGCTTGGTTCACGATCGTTTTCACCTTTGTCTGCTTCTTGGCACTTGTTCAATGTCGGGCCCTCCCAAAAACGTAAATTGGGCCCGCGGTCATACTTTACATCTATCCACATTGCTCAAACATTAGCAGCAGCTATCCAGCACGCGTTGTATCCAACCGCAGCGCCGCTTTCCGCGTCGCCATCGACACACAACACAGCAACCACTTCTTCAACTGCACGCAGACAAGAGCGATTATGCGCCAGCATTGAGCATCTCCCACGTGATTTGCAGGTCGAGGTCTCCCTCGTGCGTGCAGAGGTGCTCCATGTTGGCGAGGATAAGCTCCACCTCCAACTGCAGCTCGCTGATCTTCGGGTACGCAATGAACTTCATCGACTTGCCGTGGCATGCGTCCATCGCCTGCATCTTGACGTTGATCAGCGCCTCGCGCTCCGTGGGGCCGTCGCCGAGCGAGATGACATGCCGCGGAATGCCCGCCGAGTTCTCTTCGCCATACGACTCCCAGACCGGGAACACTTCGTTATTGAACGCTTCCACCTTCCACCGGCGCGGGCAGTCTGGGTAGAGGTACTCGTACGTGGAGCGCGCGGAGATGACTTTGATGCGCGTGTTGAAGAACGGCACTAGCCGCGGCATGAAGAGCGACGCCGAGAGCTCGACCCAGCCAGTCTCGGCGGCCGTCACGATGACCACACGGCCATAAGACAGCGCCGTCTCCAGCAGCTGCACGACGGACTCCTCGAGCTCCTTGAGCTCGGCCTGCACCTCGTCGGGGATCTCGGGCTCCTCGTTGATGTACTTGGGGCAGAGGCCCAGCTTGGCAATGGCGGACGACGCCATGAGCGTGTCGTCTGCACCGGAAGAGAACGAAAACGAAAAAAAGAGAAAAAGAGAAGGGAGGAAGAAGAAGACGGGGAGGTCAGCACCAGTCGTCAGGAAGAGCAGCGCACGCGGCCGCTTACCCCAGTCGAAGAAGATGACGACGTCTTCCGGGTCGTGCTTGCTGCTGCACATGGCGCCGACGTCGTAGCTGTCGAGCGAGAGGCTGCTGCGCGCGTCCTCGACGCACACGTCCGCGCTGCTGTTGGTGTTGGGCGCCATGGGAGTGGGGAACTGTTTGGGGCTCACGAGGCTCGAGGGCAGCGCTGCAACGTCGGTCGCTCGTCTATGCAGCGGGAGCGCGGATGAAAATCCCGAGTGACTGGCACCAAGCAGCAACACAAGCAGCGGCGTCAGTACGCGCCCGTCCCCATACAAAGCGGAACCAGCGAAAGCCAACGACTCGCACGTTTGAGTGAAGGGAGCGAGTGCGTCACTTCGTCGCCTCCAAACCAGAACTGACTCGCGGCGGCGGGGGTCAGTTACGGGCAAAAGAGCCCAAGCGCTCCCATTGGTCGAAAGCCCGCCGGCCGGACTCCGGCTTTTCCGCGTACGGTACATGCACTGCACTGGGCTCCGCGTCCGCCACCCTCTCCCTATGCTGCGGCCCGAGCCAGCAGGGCCACGGCTTTACAGTCGGTCGGGCAGGCGGCGCGCGTATTACATTGAGCCCACGGCGGGCGAGTTGCCGAGGCCCCACGCATTGCGGTGACGAAGACGCTACAGCGCGTCATGCTGCGACTCGCGGTGCGACAGAGCGGGAAAAAAAGCCCGCGCACTTGATTGTCAAGCTTATTCTTCGGCGTGGCGACATGGCTGCTGCGAGGAGCTACGCACTCGCCCACCGAACTCTTTCCGCCTCTCCACGAAACAGCAAAAATCACTCGGTAACGTCGACGGCGCGGGGCCAGCGCCAAGAGCTGGCGCTGGCACCACGCGCGCACGAGCGAAGGCTCGAGCCGAGGACCGGACGTACCGGTGCTGCTCGGCCGATGAGTCCACCGCCCATCCGCCTCGAGTCCGACTTTCGGGCTCGGGTTAGACCGCGTTTTTGTGGCAGCTGGTCATGCGAGCGCCATATCGGCGACCACCGGGTTTTGAGGATTCGAAGCCTGGTCGCATCGTTGTCGTTCTGGCCTTCAAACAGTGAAGGAAGGCTCGATACTGCGCTCGGGCTGCTCTGCCACATTTGAAATGTGGCAATCGCAAGTTCGATGTGGCAACTATAATACAAATGTTCGTTTGGTCCAAGTGTCGTAAAATGGAACAGATTGCATAGACGAAGCGATGACCCATTTTGAATCTATGGTGCCCATTTTCCGTCATCAAGATGCGGGGACCGATATTTACAACGCTCCTGAAGTAACCGCGCAACCTTAACAGTACGAAGTTCGAAGGTTGCAGGAGCTAGAATTGAAGGTGTTGCGTGCTACCAGTCAATAATTTGTGCATCGCTTTGGCGCGCTCATAATCAATCACGCGAAAGGAATACAACCTGCCACCTCTTTCGATCTTCGGTGCTGCAGTAATACATGTACAAGCACACGCTTCAAGTTTCCATCGCCGTGTTCAATGCGCAGAAAAGGACGATAGTGCCACCGGAGCACGACTTTATCGATCCATGTAGGTCTCCTATCGATACATGTACTGCCGAGCGATCACGCTGTCAAATTTGAGCAGACTTCGAAATTTTGATCCCGGTGCAACTGTCGAGACGCCGACCAGCTGGCGCGCGAGTATCCACTGCACTGCAACCTGAGCCAGGCAGACGAGCTGAAGCACAAAGAGGTTTGTTGTTGATTTTGTACGGCGTCGTCTATCGACCACTTCGTCTGTGGTGGCTTGCTGCTACACTGTCTACGTCCTGCTTACTTTTCGCCGCGACGGCCGGGCTCCTCTACCTTCTGCAGCTTCTCGGGGTTCACCTCGTCCCATTCGATGTTGATAACGCGGTTGATGAACTTGGTCATGTCGCTCTTCTCCGGCTCGTTGCTGCGCTCCTTGAACACGTTGTAGCACGTCTTGCACACGCGCTTCTTGTCACGGTTCGCCGCGCCTCGGCGCGTGCGGCCGGGGAAGCCCATCGGGAACTTGTACATCTCGACATGCAGCGCAGAGCACTCCGCGCAGCAGAGGCGCCCGCAGTGCGTGCAGTTGTGCTCGCGGTAGCCGAATTTGAACTTCTGGTGGCACAGCATGCACTCGGACCGCTCCTTCCGCGTGATGTACGTGGGCGGGAAGTAGATGTGAGAAATCAGGAGGCGCAGGTCCTTGCGGGGCAGCTTCTCGAACACACTCTTGCCCTCTGCGTCCTCCACGTCCATTTTGGCGCCGGCCCGCACCAGCGCACCAGCGATGTTCAACCGACCGGTGCCGATGGCAGTGTGAATTACGGTCTGGCTGTCGTGCATGTCATTCGGGTTGGCGCCGAACTTGAGGAGCATGCGAGGGATGATCACGCTGTCATCCTTTGACGTGATCACTGATATGATCAGCGGCGTGAACTTGCGGCTGTTCTTCACATTAGCGCTAGCGCCGCTCTCCAGCAGCAAGTGGACCATGGCCGGTGTCTTCGTGGCGGCAAAGTGCAGCGCCGTGTTGCCCTTGTCGTCTTCAATGTTGATGATATCCTCAAGTGGCTTGTACTGCTCCAGAATCACCTTAACCAGTGGCACCTTGCCACTCTTTACGGCCAGGTGCAAGCCTGTCTGGCCGTGATTCGGCTCCCGGTTCAATAGAGCCTCGGGGCCATCTACACGCAAGTGCTGCACCACGCCGCGCAGGTTGCCCTTTGCGCACATTTCGTGCAGCGTACCGATCGGGTGACTTTTCATAATCGGAGCCGTGCTGTCCATCGTCACGCGGACCGACGGCCGAGGCGCTTCAGTGTTGTTCATAGATAAGTTGAGAGAAGACGCCATCGAGTCTGATGACACGTCGGACGGGCGCACCTGGGCACTCGTGTGATTCACAGGGTGCTCAACTGGAGTGAAGTCACTCACGTTATCGACTGCAGCAATTCCCGTGGCTTCTTCCGCATCGGGTAGAATTGGCACAGCGTCTGGGTTGGTTTCGACAGAGAAATGTCCAAGCATCGCCACCGTCGAGCCGCTTTTGTCACGCTGGAACCTCTCCTTGGCCTTGGATCGCTTGTCCTTCTTTTCGTGGAGGTCTTCCTTTTCCTCCTCCTCAACCGTCCAGGCATCGTTGTGGTTGGCATCGACATCAAAGCTCTCGTCACGCCAGGAGTCACGCGACTCACGAGAAGCGCGCACAGACTCGTCCTCCGAGTCCTCGAAGCCCAGATCGTTCACACCCGACGTGAGCACCAACCCATCGAGCTCGCGGAGCTTCTCTTCCGGCGCAGTCTCGCGCGAAGAGGCCGGCTCCGGCACAGCGTGGTGCTCCTCTTCATACGCCGGCTCATCAGTAAACATAACCGGCTCGGGGGACTTGGGTGCCGGCTTCGGCGGCGACTCCACCAACGTCTTCGTGGCCGGCACCTTGGCGCTTTGCCGCTGCGGAGGGGCGGGCGGCTCCGGGAATTCCGAGGGCATCTTGTGCATGGGCATGGAGGATCGATCCGGGTGCGCCGGCGCCGACGGAGGCGTGTACTTGGTGGAGCCGCGAGGGTACGACGGGGGCGCCGCAGAGCCCACGGGGCTGGTGGGGCCCTGGTTGGCGGTCGTGATGACGTACGTGCTCTTGCGGGGCACCGATACCGGCGCCTGGTCCGTGACGGGCGAGAGCTTCTTGAAGCGCAGCGTGGCCGGCAGGTCACACACCTGCAGGTAGGCCACGACGTCGTCCAGATTCATCTTGGTCGTGTCCTTCATGTTGATGGCGAGCAGCAGGTCCCCGGGCCCGACGTTCTTGATGCCGAAGGGGAAGCCCTTGCCGGTGACGCGGCTCACGGCCACGCCGCCCACGTCGCCCTCGCGCGTCGTGAGCGCCACGCCCAGGTCGCCGCCCTCCCAGATGAGCTGGTACTCGAGGATCTCGTCCGTGTCCGAGTCCACGACGGACTCCACGAAGCTGCCCACCAGGTCCTGGTACTCGGCCGCCTGCTCCTGCATCCAGTCGGGCGCGTCGCCCGCGTGTTCGCCGCTCATTGTCGCTCCGCTGCTGCTGCTGCTGCTTCTCGGGGAACGCCTCCGATCCTCTTGTGACGGAAGCCCCAAAAGGTTCGAAACCCACCCGGTACACCAAGCGTACACAATCTGCACTTGCGCTTTGTATGGGCATCCGTTACACACGCCAACCAACGACGAGCGAAAAAATCCCGAGTGACGTGGCCGGACCACCCACTTCAAGTGAAACGAGGGGCGTCGATCGAAGCTCGACGGTGGGCGCTACTGGTGTCGCTGCTGCTGCAGCTGCGCGCTTACGACAGACCTAAAGGCCCACGCATCTCCCCCCCCGGGCCCATTTTGCTGGTATGCACTGTAAGGCCGCTATCCGATTTTCCAGGCGCGCACGTACATGTACGTGTGCGACACCGAGCGGATTCCGACACGCTGCTACATTGGCAGATCCGAGCTGCTTTGCTGGCGCCTCGGGGCTGAGCAAGCTGCGCCTTATATAGAGCAGCAAAATTGCTTCGACTCGATGACCGAGCGCACGACTTGCGCTCGCGCGATCGTCTGCGACTGTGGCGACTGCAACGCAATGTGACGCTCGACTAACGCGACGCCACAACGGCAACTTCGGCCTGCGCGAGATCAGAGACCGGTGGCCGTCATTGCACCCGCTCGTTCTTACCAGTTACTTAAGTACATGTGTGAGAATACTACGCCCCTATCCGTCTACGGTACAATAAATTAAGGGTGGAGCTGCTGCACCTGCGCCGAGAAATCCGAGATGCGCTCCAGGTTGCTCAGCAGATGCTCCATCTCCTTCGTCGGCGTCATGCTGGACGCGTTACTGGACACCGAGCTCGCCTGCAGTCGTTGCTGCTGTTGTGACTGCTGCAGCTGCTGAGAAGGACGACGAGAATGTCGGTGTGGCGACAGCGAACTGGTCGTGGGGACCGTGGACGTCGGACTGCTGCTCACCGGACTGCCAGCGCCACTGCTACAAGAAGACCGCCGCCGGGGGCTGGAAAGCGAATTGTGGGATCGACCACTGCTCGATCGATCATCGACCTGCTTCTGAAGTACCGAAAGCGTTCGCTGCAGTTTCTTGATGGCCGTGTTACGCTCCTGGATATCGCGCAGCAGCGTCTTCTCGTTGGTCAACAACACTGCGCACCGTTTGCGCTCACTGTCCATTTGGTGCTGCAGCGCCTCAATTTCCTCAACCAGTTCAGTAGTGTGGTCCTCGACTGTCGCCTTCATATTGTCACGGCACTGCGCGAGGATATGTACGCGCTTAATAGCCTCGTCGCGTTGCTGCTTTGCCACACTGTAGTCACTCTGCACATGCTCTAGCATCTGGCGCAGCTTATTGATTTCCAATTGATAACTCTCTTTCAAGCACGTAACATCGCTTAGTTTGCGTTGGAGATCACGAACAGTGTCGGATTCTTGGCCGCTGCGGCGGTGGATAAACCCGAGCTGCTTCTCGAGCGTCTTAACCTGGTCTTTGTAGCTCTTCACCTGCGAGCTTAATGCCACCAGCTCAGTTTCGTCCACCTTCGACTGCTTTGCGAGCGATATTACTTTCTCACCGAGCTCAAAGTTGCGCTGGCCAGCGCTCTCGATGCGACGCACCAACTGCATCATTTCACGCTCCATTTTCTTTCTCTCCTTCAGCAATTTCTGCTCTCGACTCGATAGCTCCTGACGCCCACATTCAACAGACTGAGTTGCGGAAGCAAGTTCGGCTTCCAGGTGAGAGATATTGTTTTTAAGCTCTTCAAGTTCCTGGTCTTTTTGGCGTAAGGCGATTTCTGAAACGTGCATCTTTTCATTCCACTTGGCACTTTCGTCCTCGAGAACATCGATCCGCTGCTTCAGGGACAGCTTTTCCTGCTCCAGTTGTTCGATGCGTGAGCGAAGCCCATCAGCCTTACGAACTTCTGATTCCACCCGACTTTCACAACGCAAACGGACGTCGGTGACGTTGCCTTCCCATGATTCTTTCTCTTGCTGCAGCAAAGTCACTTGGCGCTCAGTGGTCTTAAGCGACGAAATAAGCTCCTCCTTTTCCATGAGCTGGCGGTACAGTTCATCAATCTTTTCGTTTTGGCGGGTAGAAGACTCGCGATTGAGACGATCGGCTCGTTCCAGCTCTTCCGTCATTGTTTGCAAATCAGTTTCCAGGGCAACATTCGCCTTTTTGATACGACTGAGCTCGTTCCGAAGCTTCTCGAGCTCTTCATGGGCAGATGCTGCGCTCTCTTCGTCATGCAGCAACTCTTTGAATCCAAAATCAAGCTGTTCAGCTAAGGATGTCCGGCACTGCTGCAACTGCTGGTACTTGGCTCGGGTTTGATCCCGCTCGCTTTCCAGTCGGTGAATTTGCTCGCGCAGCTGCCGAATATCATACTCCGATTGCCTCTGTTTCTCATCACTTCGCGTGATTTCGTTTTCGAGATTCCGTGCAGCGAGGTCTTTCTCTGCCAGCCGTCCACGTAGCAACGTGATCTCCTGTTTCAGCGACTGCGTCTCAGCTTTTAAGGTATCCTTCTCGTGCATGAACTCATTGCGAAGTCGCTCTTTGACAGAAGCCACTTCGCTGCGCAACGTCGCCACCAGCACCGAGTGATCTTTTGTGGAGAGGCGAGATTTCGCGGTCTGCAGCTCAGCCTTGGTGGCTTCTTGCTCCTTATGCAGAAATGAGATCTCCGTTTGGAGATCTCCCTTCTCGCGCTGCAGCGTCGCCACCAGCGCCATCAGCTCTTGCCGCTGCGCCTCAATCTCCTTCTTAGAGCTGTCGTCTGACGCCAGCAACTGTTCCCGAAGCGTCAGCAGGGTCGTCGAGTTGTCCAGCTTGAGCTGCATCTCCTTAATCTCACTGTTCTTGCGCTCGACCTCGAGCTGCGCCGCCGCCACCTCGACAGCCGAGGCCTCCAGCTTGCGCTGCAGCTCCTGGATCTGCGTCTGCTGAGTGCGTTTGTCCTGCTCCAAGCTGCTCAGCTTGTCGCCAATGCTGCTGACCTCGGACGAGAAGCGGGGGGCGCCGCTCTGGTCGGCGGACGGGCGTCCCGCGCCGGCCAGCAGCGCCTGCAGCTCCGCGCGCAGCCTCGCGTTCTCGTCGCTGGCGGTCTGCAGGTTCTGCAGCTGCTGCTGCAGGGCCGCTCGGTCCTGCTCGAGCTGGTCGCACTCGTGCGCCTTGTCGCGGAGCTCGAGCTCGAGCTCGAGGCTGCGCGTCTGCACCTCCGCCTCCTTGCGCTGCATCTTGATCTCCAGCTGCTCCACGGCCTGCGAGAAGCCCTCGAGCGTGTGCTTGGCGTCCTTGAGCTGGCGCTCCAGCTCCTTCTTCTGGCGCTCGAGGCGCGCGCGGTCGCGGTCCCAGGCGCTGCGCTGCGCGCGCAGCGCGTCCAGCTCGTCGCCGAGCGCGCGCTTGTCGCTGGCCAGCTGCGCCACGGACGCGCCGGCGTCGCCTTCCCTGGCCAGCGGCAGGCAGCGCCGCAGCGTCGCCAGCTCCTGGCGCGCGCGCTCCTCGCGCTGGCGGTAGAACTGCACCTGGCTCGTGAGCGCCTCGATCGTGCCCTTCTGCTCGGCGTGCAGCTGGTCCAGCATGGAGCCGAAGGAGCCGCGCTCGTCCTCCAGCTTGGCCAGGCTCGCGTTGTTGTCGGCGCCCGAGAGCGAGCGCGAGCGCGAGTCGCCGTGGCGCCCCATGTCTCGATGGACTCGCGAAGTGCGCGACAGGGCGGAGATGGCAAAACCAAATTTCGCGCGCGAAAAATGGCACTCGCGCGTGGTAGATAGTGTGCGTCCAGGTTCGCTACACAGTGCGCGGTATGCGGAGTGTCATGGATGGATCACGCGAACGAGAGAGGGTGTGGACGGGGTTTTGCTTTGGCGCGCAAATTCAACTTTGACCAGGAGAGACGTCTTTTCGACCAATGAAATGGCGGTGAAGCCCCCCCCCCGCAGTTTTAGCCAGTCACCGCACGACTTGGCCCCCGGAACGTGCTTGTGGAGGGGGGAGGGGTGCCAGAAGCGAATCAGCCGAGCCCCGAGCAGGCAGTAGACATGGCGACGACCGCGGACCTCGCCGCGCGCGTGGACCAGCTGGAGGTGGCGCAGCAGCAGCAGGACGCGCGCGTGGAGAAGCTGCAGGCGCAGCTGGCGGCCGCCGCGCCCGCGCGCGAGAGCTTCTACCTCACGACGGCCATTCACTACACGAACGGGCTGCCGCACATGGGCCACGCCTACGAGAACGTGTGCGCGGACGTCATCTGCCGCTACCAGCGCGTGTTCGGGCGCGACGTGTACTTCCTCACGGGCACGGACGAGCACGGCCAGAAGATCGCGCAGACGGCCGAGGCCGCGGGCGTGACGCCGCAGCAGCTCGTGGACAAGTACGCCGGCATCTTCCAGCAGCTCGCCAAGGACCTCAACATGAGCAACGACAACTTCATCCGCACCACCAGCGACGTGCACAAGACGTTCGCGCAGTGGCTCTTCCAGCGCGCGCTCGACAAGGGCGACGTCTACCTCGGCAAGTACGAGGGATGGTACAACGTGCGCGAGGAGACGTTCGTGACCGAGACCGAGGCCCAGCTCACGGACTACAAGGACCCCACCACGGGCACGCCCTTCAAGAAGATGCAGGAGGAGTCGTACTTCTTCAAGATGTCCAAGTACCAGGACCGCCTGGTCAAGCACATCGAGGAGCACCCCGAGTTCCTGCAGCCCGAGGTGCGTCGCCAGGAGCTGCTGCGCCGCCTCAAGGAGCCGCTGCAGGACCTCTCGGCCTCGCGCAACACCTTCACGCACGGGATCCCGCTGCTCAACGACCCCAAGCACGTGCTCTACGTCTGGTTCGACGCGCTGGCCAACTACCTCTCGGCCATTGGCTACCCGGACGGCGAGAACGCCCGCTACTGGCCCGCCAGCGTGCACATCATCGGCAAGGACATCACGTGGTTCCACTGCGTCATCTGGCCGTGCATCCTGATGAGCACGGGCATCCCGCTGCCCAAGCGCGTGTTCGCGCACGGCTTCGTGAACGCCAAGGACGGATCCAAGATGAGCAAGAGCATCGGCAACGTCATCGACCCGTACGAGATGATCAAGAAGTACGGCCTGGAGTCGTTCCGCTACTTTATCGTGCGCTCGGCGAAGTTTGGTCAGGACATGCCCTTCTCGGAGGACGACCTCATCAACATTCACAACTCGGAACTGGCAGACACTCTGGGCAACCTGGTGCACCGTACAGTCAACATCTGTAAGAAGTACTCGAACGGTGTTGTGCCCGACGCCAAGGCGGACAAGCCGTTCGACATTTATGAGCTGCTTAAGACCTCGGAGGACTCCTACAAGGACTTTGCGCTGCAGAACGCCTGTCTGACCATCGTGAACGCGCTCAAGGATACCAACAAGTACCTGACCGAGAAGCAGCCGTGGCACATGAAGGAGAACGAGCCGCGCCTCGTGGTTGTGCGTACGTGTCTGGAGGCTATCTACGTGCTTGCTCACTACCTGAGTGCTATCATCCCTGAGACCGCTGATACGATTTTCAAGAAGCTCGGCACGGCCCCCACAACGCTGACGGCGTTGTCTCCGGAGTACGACAACCTGAAGCCTGGCACTGAGGTGTCGATTGGCGACATTCTGTTCAACAAGGTCCTGACCGAGGAGGAGAAGCAGAAACAGAGCGAGGTGGCCGCTGCGAAGGCCAAGCCGGCGAAGGCCAAGCCCGAAAAGGCCGCCACGCCACTCTTCGCCTCCCTGGACATCCGTGTCGGCCAGATCACGAAGGTGTGGAAGCACCCGGAGTCGGAGAAGCTGTACTGCGAGGAGATCGACATTGGCGAGGAGGAGCCCAAGCAAATTGCCTCGGGCCTGCAGCATTTCTACTCGCTGGAGGAGATGGAGAACCGCAAGGTGCTGGTGCTACTGAACCTGAAGCCCGCCAAGCTGGGCGGCTTCAAGTCGCACGGCATGGTGCTGTGTGCGTGCGACGAGGCTCACGAGAACGTGCAGTTCGTGGAGCCCCCCGCCGATGCCAAGGTGGGTGAGCGCGTGACTGTCGCGTCGGAAAGCGGCGAGCCGCTGTCGGCGGCGCAGATCAAGAAGCAGAAGGTGCTGGAGAAGGTCTCGCCGGACTTCCTCACGGACGACAAGTGCGTGGCGACGTACAAGGGCCAGCCGATCATGACATCCGCCGGCCCCTGCACTGCCAAGTCGCTGGTAAAGGCCTTTATTAGCTAGATGAGCCGCTGCTCCGGTCGGCCCCGCAGCGGGAGGAGGCCGCGGGCCCGTCGACATCGTAGACAATAACATGCAGCGCTATAATGTGGTGATCGCGTGACTGCTTCTGTCCTTGATTGATTTGTTGCCACGCTCTTGGAGTCTGGACCAGACTGGACTGGAAAAGCGACACGAGCCAGATGATTAATTCGGTGTCACGTCTGATTCCTATCATGCACGGATCTCTTCGGTAGAGATCTGCCCGCTCGATCTCCATCTCTTTGCTTCGAGCCTTTAAACCACGGGCTTACACTGTGGCGATGATGGAAGGAGACTCTTCTCCATTCTCCGTTATGGCAGTTGCTTCGGGTCGAGTATCGTTGGGACTGAGAGCGAAGGCAGCGACGGCGAATGCAACTTCAACTTTGCGGCTGCAAGTCTCCGAACCAGTCGTCCATCGCGGCTTTGTCACATATTGGTATGCTTTCAAAGAGCGTGCTGTTTGGTGTCCGATGCCGACGAAACTGAAGCTACCAATACTACAGCACCTCTTAATTACGCCGTGAATCGCATTCCGGGAGGATCCGCCATTCCTCGCGAGAGGTGCACCGTATCTCTGAAGCACCGCGAGACGTTGCAACGGTTGGGGGCGTGTCATTGTCGCCACGAATTCCAGGCTGGAGACGCGGAACTTCCAGGGGCATTACCCCATTAACCCCGTGCCCGAGAGAGACCCCGCGGCTGAGATGGCGCCGATCCACGCGCTAGACGACGAGCTGGTGGCGCAGCTGCTGGCGTTCGCGGCGCCGCGCGACGTCGAGGCCTTCACGTGCGCCTCCAAGTTCACGGCGCGCTGCGTGCTGCCGCGCTTCCCCGTGTGGAAGACGCTCTTCTGCCACCGCTGGGAGACGCTCAACTTCCGCCTGCCGGGCGCGCGCGACGGCTCCGTGCCGCTCATGCTCTCGCCGCAGCTGCGCCAACTCTTCCCGAGCTCCGCGAGCGAGAGCCGCATGTATCAGTTGCTGGCGCACGCCGTCACGCCGCTGCCGGCCTACGCCGACATCCAGCAGACGCGCCACTACCGAGGCAGCCTCGCGCTCGAGCAAAAGTACGTCGCCAATGCGCTCCCTGCTGTTGACTCACTGGACGTTAACTGACGCGGAGCTGGTCTGGTGAGCAGCATCGCGTCCCTCCACACGCAACCGGTCAAGCCGAACGAGGTGGTGCACTTCGGCTTCGACGGCGATATCCTGGGCGACGACCGCTGCGTGCGAGCCAACGTCCCGTTCCCCACGACCTTCCACGTTGCTGTGTTCAAGCGTAGGAACACGCACACCGGCGCGCCCGAGTACCACGTCGGCGTGGTCTCCAGCGGCTACTTCGAGATCTCCATCTCCAAGCGTGTCAAGCCGTCGGCTCGACGAGTGCATGGTGAAGATGTGACGTCGATCGGACTCGTGACGTCGCGCTTCCCGCTCGTGGATCGCCAACCTGGCTGGGACTTCCGGTCCTACGGGTACCATGGCGACGACGGACAAATGTTCCACTCCAATCGAGGCCGTCAATTCGGTCCTGCCTTTGGCTGCAACGACACTATCGGCTGCGGCGTGCGACGAAACGTGCGCGACGGCCGATCCTTCGTCATGTTCACTAACAACGGCGAGTTCATCGGCAATGATAGCAACGCCATGGAGTGCGTGCACGAGCAGTGGTACCCTGCTGTGGGTCTGGACTCTTCGGACGCTATCCACGTGAACTTCGGACAGGAACCGTTTGCCTATGATTGTATCGTCGAAGAAATGCTACAGGAGTGCGCTGGAAATACTGATATTGTACAGCGGCAGTTGCAGTGGTTCGCGATTCATGACTCGGACGGCGAGAATCTGTCGAGTGGCTCGGAGAGGTCGTCATTCGACTCACCCCGCGCTAGTATTGTGGACGAGAGCGACGGCTACGACGAATACGGCCTGGTGGAGGACTACGACGGGTCCGAATGGCGGCGACATCCTGCGTCGGAAGCGAATTCGGACACAGAGGTGTGGTGGTCGGAGGGCGAGTGGAGCGACGAACCGATTTTTGAATGAGCCCGTATATATGGATTCGGTTCTAAGGACCAGATCAGGCCTCGATCTGCATATTTGTACATGATAACATCGAACTCGATACGATCGAGCACATAGAGCTTTGGCCCGTAGATATTCCTATAATAGTAGCAGTAGCATTCTGTATTCATTATCCCTTCGAGCACATTCGACGAGTGACTTTGGCGGTGGTATACAACGACTGCACGTGTTGGTAGTAGTCACACCAATGCTATCCTAGTAGTATGATCCTATGAATGAAGAATAAAAATGACTAGTATTAGTATGATCAGCCCGATGTCTGATGCATTTGGAACGAGCCCATCAAAACTTTAACAACCACCATGCCATAATCCCAAGAAAGCTGGCTACTGCTTCGTCATAATACGCCTATCATGGTGGAGCATGACACAACCTTCAACCGCAGCAAACGTGCATTCAACAGGAATTATGACTGGTTACTAGCACAGGGACGTGTGGATTGAGTTAACGGTGCACGGCCAAAATGTGTTTTATTCCAACCCCTTCAAATACGCTAAATAGGCGGCCCATTTGCGGTAATACTCGTTGTTGTCAAGGTCTTGGATACGACCGTACTTGTAGGCTTGGTGCACGTACGATTCCATGGCGTGCTGGCTGTCAAAACCCCTACTTCATAGTATTAGTCCTCCATCAGGCCGTATTCGTAGCGATGTAGCCATGTCCACTTCAACCTGCTCGCTTGACCGCGCGGTGATTGGTCAAAATTACGATAATCCGTGCAACGTGTCAATCAGCGCGGCGCGAGTGCGGAAGTGCAGTGCGGGAGTGCGCCATGCTGGACCTGCTGTCGCCGCTGCGCGGGTACCTGGCGCAGACGCTGCAGTTCTACCTGAGCAAGTACCTGGAGGACATCCAGCTGGAGGGGCTCGGGCTGTTCGGCGGCGACCTGGTGCTCAACGACCTGGAGATCAAGCGCCACGTGCTGCGCGAGAGCCTCGAGATCCCGTCGAGCTTCGACTTCTCGCGCGGCTTCATCCGCGAGCTGCGCATCCACATCCCGTGGACGCAGCTGCTGTCGCAACCCATCGAGGTCAAGCTCTACACCATCGAGCTCATCCTCGCGGCGCGGAGCGAGCGGGCCACGCCCAGAGCCGCCAAGGCCGCGGAGCCCGAGCAGGCTGAGGACCGGATCGAGCAGCCCAAGTCCGGCTGGGTGCACGACACGCTGCAGAGGATCCTGGCTAACGTCAGTGTGCAGGTGAACAACCTCGTGCTCAAGTACGAGCACGACGACGTCGTCTTTTCCATCGCGCTCGGGGTGAGTTTTTTATTTATTTCTTCTTCTTTTTGGTGTTTGTGTCTTTTTTTTTATAGTTGTTTGGGCTTCTACGGGGTTGACTTTTGACTGACCATTTTGTGCTGGGATGTGGGAGTGCAGACGCTGGACTATTATTCTGCCAGTGAGAGCAACGGTTGGAAGCGAAGCTTTGAGGAGCTGGGGACAGGCAGGCGAGCCATTTGCAAGCGCATTGACGCGAAGGATGTGACCATTTTCCTTGACCGATATACTAGCGATGGTGACGCGAAGGAGGGGGCGACGCACGACCGGGTGCGCCGGAAGGTGGTCGGCTACGAGTTGCCGGTGCTCAGCAGAACGTCTGCTTCGGTCCGAGCCAAGTTACAGCTCTTCCCCAACGTGGCTGTGAGGTCTCAAGATGGGCGCAAAAGCAAACCCTCTTCCCCGAGGTCTCCTTTGCATCACCTACCCTCTACACTGAACGGCGTGCAGGACGAAGGCAACGTTATTGATGTGGATGGACTGTTTGGATATAGGCCATCCGTGATGTGCGACCCCTTCTACTCATACTCGTGTAACCGTTCAAGCGTGGCACCCACGTACGAAGTGGATGTCTACATTGGTGAACTGCTCTTCTCGGTCAGTGATAGACAATTAGAGATGCTGAACCAACTGATCAAGAGCGCTAGCAAAAAGATTGACCAAGCTCACTACGCATCTCAAGAAATACGCGCTTCTGGCACGTCAGGTCGTACAACCCACGATACCAAAATCATACCCGTTCGTGCCACTAGCACACCTGATCCAATTTCTCGAAACAATCGAAGCGAAGACCAAAAGGCGGATGGTACAACCAAGAAGCGTGAATCTTGGTTTGGCTGGGCGATGAGTGCTTTAGGTACAACTGAAGACGAGCAAGAAGATGAACTAGTTTCTGAACTACTAGCTGAAACAAGAGGGGCTTTGTTGAAAGGACAACCGCCAGAAAGTAATGTCGATGATGAATGGGTTGGTGAGCCTCCTACGAAAACGTCTTGTGTTCGTCTTTGTATCAGCTCCGCTTCTCTGACATTACGCAAGCACGATAAAATAGAGCAAGAAAGCGAGCAGCAAGATTCTGCGGTTGTTGAAAATGAAGAGGAGCTTGTTCCAGTTGCGAACATTGGCATGGTGAAGGTTTCTCGGCAGACAAAGAAAAAAAGAGTTGCTCGACCAGCAATGCCTGTTCTTAACTTGATGATGAGCTACGTTGCTCTTGAAATGCTGCTAGCGAGGAGTGATGAACAAAATGGAACCGATTTCGTGTTTGAAATCGAGAAGGTCGAACTTGTGTCGGCTACATCAAGTGAGAACCGAGAGGATTCTAAGTGTAAGAAGGAGCAAACATTACTGACCTGGGGAACGATTGATTCTTCTCACTTCTCCGATTGTGTCTCTCACCCGTACTTTATAAACTCATTTTTTGAAGAGGAAACGACACGGTTAAATCAACGTGAAACTCGTAGCTTTGAAATCGTCAAAGTGAGCCTAGATGCGGACATTCCGGTCTGGAAAACGCTGAAGGCCAACAACAGTCAAGCAGATGCTGACGAGAAGGCGGATGCTTCCTGTGAATGCTTTACGACGTGGGATGGGAAAAACGTCCGCTGTATTCCAATTTCAGCTGTGTCCGATATCTGCCATCAAGCTCTCAAGATTATTGGCATTAAGGAGAGAGTGCTTGATGGGGGCATCTTATCAAACGCTGTGTCGACAGCTTGGGCATCAAAAAACCTTCCTGTCTCGATTTCTGAGGGAATGCTGCGCGCTCTTACTTCGATCGCAGAGGAATATCGGGTTCACCGCAACCCAGACCTTGGTGCTCAAGACAATCTAGCTCTGCTGCTGCAGCCACAACTTCATGCTCTATTTTGTCGTTACACCATGCATTCATGTCAGGCGGCTTCAGCCCGCAAATCGACAATGATCAGCAATATTCGACATCGGAGTGCTCACTCGGCATTGAGATTACGACTGGCAATCACATCCAGTCGAGCTGATGATGCTGAATTACCAGCAAAGAAGGAAAGCATTTCGAAAGTTTTGGATATATCTTTTGGTGGGGTCCAAGCAATCTTGGAGCCTTCGAAATGTGTGGAAATACTAGAAGCTGTATTAACTTTATTGAGAAGCGATGATAAACAAGAAACAGGAAACGAAGTGTCTACAGCAACTACAGAAGCATTACCCGGTGCTCAATTTATTGTAGAAAGTGACGTGAAATTGTTTACCATGACCAGTGTTTGCATCCATCTACCTCGCAAGTCGTGGAATGACGAAACAGACACAAATCTTGGTTGTGTGCATCTGATTGGGCGCGACATCGTGTGGCTGGGAACTTTTTATCCAGGCGACAGCAAATCTCGTCTCAAGGTTGGTGACGTATCTGCACAGTTAGAAGAGGCAGAAGATCAACCCGATCATTCCAAGCGGAGCCGATTGATGGAAGTACTGGGCTTTGAGCTACTTCTTACTTCAAGTTGTGCTGGCGGTGGTGATAACGACGGACTGGCTTTGAGTTTAGACAAGTTGATGGTTAATTTTGGGGCATCTGAGATAAATAATGTTGTTGACGTGGTTGGTGGCGTAGTAAGCCCTCTAGGGTACACAATCCCATGGATTGCAACAAGATTGGTATCCAAGAATGCTGACAGTGTTTTTCAAGTTGAAGTGTGCGGAGCTGCATTCTCCAAGAATGTGTCGAATCGGCCTCGGTTGGAGATGGCCCAACAACAATCTTTAAGTACGGAAATTATCTCTATCAGCGCTAGCGTGAGGAAGACAACCAAGAGGAATAATGTAACCCATTGCATTTTTCAAGGTGGTGCTGCTCCTATTCCCAGTAGAGGGGGGGAAACCTGTGCTCCGGTTTTCAAGTGCGATATTAGGCAAGAGAAGGCGTCTGGTATACTAAAAGATGTACCCTTACTTGGCGCTTTACCTATTTTTTCGTTGAATCCAGACTCTCTCAGTACTACCTGTTCTCAGTGCGCGTTTGTTATTAATGTGAAGCTGACTCCAGTATACGTAGAACTGAAGGGTGTGCTCAATTTGGTTGCTATGGTTCAGAATCTTGTGGAAAATATCACGGAAATTTTACCAAGTGGAAAACATTCAAGACCACCAAATATTAGTGGGCAAATAGTGAATTCAACCAGCACTACCCCTACAAGTTGGAACGTAACCTTGCACCTACACACTGCCGGTGGAGAAATTAATGTGAATGAAGCATTTGAATTAAGTATTCCGTCTGTATCGCTTTCGTCATCAGAGACGGATACGAAGCCTGCAAATTTGATGAGACCTGGAGGAACACTCAAACTCCAGTGCAGTATGGGAAGTTCCAGGCTGGGTGTATCCAAAACTGGCGTTCTTCAGGGGCTAACTGACCCAATAATCTTTGGTATTGAAAGCGTACGCGCTACTGTAGACCTTTCTCATCAATATGGTGATCACGATCTGGCATACGCAGTTGACGCATCGCTTCATGTATCGAACATTCAAGCATCGCTGTCCCGTCTAAAGGTACGATGCCCCTTGTCGATATTTATCTTGGGCACACGCTGAACCCATTTCCAATTGTTTACCGTCCAGGTTTTGTATCTACTGAGATACCCCTTTGTTAAAACAGAAACAAGCCCGATGATCTCTCCTGTTTCTTCCTTTTCTTCACTTCCCGAACCGGAGGTTAAAAACAGTTTATCTCCGCATATCCGATGGCATTTACGACTAGGTGCCCAATTGGATCACGCTGAGGCTAGACTTACTTCTGATATCATTCACAAAACTGATGGCGACCACAGATCGATTCGGGCAGTGGTGCTTGGGGAAGTGTCGAATATTTGTGTTGCCACAAGAACTGGCAACCATCATCCAACCAAGAGTCATATCCCCGCGAGTGAACTTTACACCTACACAGATATCCAGGCTTCTGTAGGTGACATTCAAGTTGTGGAACGGCTTCAACCTACACGACTGAAAGGTGGTAGCCGATTTGGTGAATTTTCACGATTACCGGAGCACGCGTTTTTGGGGATACTGGTGTGTCTGGGCTTGGCTGATCTGGTACACTTGTCGAAGTCACTGCATGTGTCAAGTACGAATACACCGGACTCGGAGTCACTGCCCTCTGCAATGCTCTCGTGGCAGTTAACGAGCAATATCGCGAAGGCATTCCAGGTGGCAAGCACAGAGCAGTTCGTTGGAGAACGCCACCGAACTGCATCTGTGGAGATACCTTTAATTGTATCTAGGAACGATCCCGAGTTGGTCAAGCCAACGCACATGTACCCGTTATTGTCGACATTTTATAGAAACTACAACGAGTCTGGCCTTCCTCATCATGTTATTGCGGGGTCAATGGAGAGTGTAGACATCGCTTTGACGACATCCAGTTTATACTGCCTCGCTTCCGTTTTACGAGTGGATTCGACTGACATACCTTCCTTTACCAGGGATGACCCCGCAATAGTGCCCAGACCGCGTGATTCAAATTCGTCCCCCCACGTATCCCTAGCAGATATTGAGCTTTCTCTTATGTTGGGTCAAGTGCGTATCATCCTTCCAAGCGAGAAGCTTATGGACTCTATTTTGTCAGGAGATTCTGTGGTGACAGGAAACGTTTTAATTGTTCTGGAAACATTATCGATGGCTTCTGCTGTTCGAAATGATATTTCTCTCGATGGTTTGGGTTACCCTCCGTTCAATTCGCGTGTCCTTCCCAGGCGTTCAACCGTTCAAGCACAGCGGTTTGGGCAATCACAACTTCGATTGGGATGCCGAGCTGGGAAAATATCTGGACATACAGCGGATTTAGGTTTAAGTCGCTCTGGTTCCAGAGAACATAATAGTTTCGGACCGTTTGAAGAGCGCATTGGACGCACCAGCGGATGTGCAGCTCAGTTCACTGTCATGAAGACGTTCTGGTGTCCATTTAACGTCGCATGTAGTGTTGAAGAGGAACCCTTATCTGCAAGTGGAAGTGACAATCCGGTCTTAAAGACTTCTACAGCTATTGCGATTACCAAGTTGAGGTTTGACCTGCACAAAGAAATATTTGACTTATTGATTGGTAATATCGTTAGGATAAGCTCTGGGCTAGGTGCGCTAGCTCGGTCTGTCTCGAGGCCAGTACAACTAAAACCAGTTGAATTGACGAGGCCACAGAAGCTACCTGCTATACAAGGGCGCTTACATCAGCGCGATGTTGAATTTTCGTGCGATGGAATCGAGGTGAATATGTTTGAGACGAACACATCTACACATGTTCGAATTGGTAGTATCATTGTCATGCATAATATTTCACTGCTTTCTGGTAGTGCCTCGATTCAAAATGTTGTTGTGGGCCATCGTGCAAACGAAGGGCCTCAAAGCCTCGCACAAAAGACCGATTTGAGCGAAGAAGTAATATTTGGGGCAAATACAGAGCCAAGCTTGTGGCACTTGGTGGTGGAAAACTATCCCGAAAAACTGGTAGCTGCACGGTGGAATTTCGGAGAGTCCACAGAGGGTACATTATTTATTGATGTGCAGGCCTTTCAATTTCACATATCGCATCACTTCATAATGACATTATCTCAATATGTTCAATCAGACTCTCAACTTGAATTTTCGACTGGCTACCCGAAGAAGCAATCAAAAGCACGAACTACCCATCTTTTGGTACGGCAACCGTTTGTCTTCCAGCAGCGATGGAATATCAAACTGCTTGTTGCTCCAAGTTTGATGTCATACTGGAGACGAAACTTAATAACAAGGGGGACTTCTGGAATTTTGATAACATCTGGGCAGATTTTTGCTAGTGCGGGTCTTGGAAGCGACGAAATGGCTCTGCAAACTCTACAGTCTTGTGGGCAAGTAGTCAACGAGATGAATCGGTTTGTAGCTGTGCCTACTCTTGAGGTAATGCTAAATATTGACAAGTTTGGAATCAATACCTCCTGTGATTTGCCGCCCCTGCAAGTAAACTTTCGAAGGAGTTCACTTGGTCCAACATCCGCCCACACTGGCAGTACTTGGCAGCGCTTCTTAAAATATATAAACATTGCGTCAGAGGCTCAGCGCCTAGTACACGACTGCAGTGTTCGTGTTACCGGAGATCTGCAGCAAATGCTAGAGCGAGTTGAACCTGGAGAAAAGGAAGTTTTCTTACTTCATACAGAGCTGACTCGGACAAATATTCAAGCAGAAGTAAACTCACTTTGCGTGAAACTATCATCCCTTTCATTAGCGGTTGCCCAGACCTTGTTGGTTGCACGGGATGACGCTGATTCCAGAACAAATACTCTTGCCCATGCCAAGGTCCCGGCAAATAGTCAAGTTCGCGCTATCCCAAAGACTGTCGTGAAAAAAATGGATGATAGTGAAACCAATGATTTCAAAAGTTTAAGGCGAATGGCTGAAGGCCGACGGCCTTCACCCGGAGAATTAGTCTTCACAGAGGCTCTCTTGATTGAAACACAAAATTCAATGTCGAGTGATGCCCGATCACCCATCACTGGAACGAAAGCTTTTATCAAAATTGAGCCTAATAGCTACGATATCGAGTTGAATGACGTAGCGTCTTTCCTCGATAAATGCAATTGCCCCTGGGGCCTTGAAGAACGCGAACTAAACATGGAACGATCTACACTTCCTGGTCTAGGAAACAAAACGCACAGTTGGATGGGGATGCGATGGTGCTATCACATACCAAGAAGTATTTACAAGATTGTGGCTAGTCCGGTGCCTGTTCCTCCTACTGGAGTGCCAAATGGATGGCCCTCATGGAGTTGGGAACAAGACCAAGAAAGTGACGCGAATCGCCTTTGTGATATTCTTTGCCAACTAAGATGCTGGGATGGCAAGAAAGGTGATTACGTTCTCGTTTGTGAATTCTATGTTCCTTGGGAAAGACCTCTAGCGGGTGAAGGCTTAGACACTGTGGAAGACGCCTATGAACCAGGAAGTTTCGGAGAGCTTGTTAGTCAGTGGTTTGATGATGATATGGAGCAAACACGGTATCGAGCGAAACTACTAGATTTTGGCAGTCGCTTCCGAATATTTTCCTTCGACTCACCGCCTTCGTCGGATAACTGGGAGCTGAGATGGAGAAGTCCGTTACAGAGTGAACTAGAGCCTGAGGTACGTTGTGCACGTTATATTAGCGAGAAATACGTGCACATACTGATCACTGTTTTCGTTGGGTAGAACAAGCAGAAACGCTTAGTGGTGAATGCCTTGCTTGCCTCCTCACTGCAGGTAAACTCTATCTTGGACAGGGATGCATACCACCGGGTGGTTGCTAGTGTCACCCTCCCGCAAGTTACACTATCTGTTATGCATGTTGGGGCTACACATTATTCTCACGACGTTATCACAGCCGAACTAAGCGATACAGCACTCTCTTGCGCTGTTTCTGGTAGCACCGGTCACGCGAAGGTGCTGAGTGTTCGGGCTTCATCGGCGATACAAGTCTACCTTGATAACATGGCTCAGCTCCTAACTGTGTCTGTCATCCCGCGAACTACCGTCGACGCAATGATTGAGTCTTCATCGAAGGGGCTTGAAATCTCTACGCTCATTGGCCCGGTGTCCGTGTATTTGAATCAAACGTCTATGCTGGTGCTATCTACTCTTCCAAAGCTACTTCAACCTGCACCAAAGCTTCATGACGCACATCCCGATGACAACTTTTCGGGTATGCGAATTAAGCTCGTAAATCTCACAGATGGGGATATTTGGTACCGTCAAGAAGGAACATCAGAAAATTTGCTGTTAGGTGCACACACAACAGCAGCTTACAGCTGGCTCTCGTTGGCTAATAGTCCATTTTACCAGCTCCGCTTCGCCGTGGAAGATCCGAACCAAAATTCCAGAAGGAATTATGACCAAGTGATGCAAAACGACGATGCGTGTTGGTGTGACCCATGCCGAATCAAGGAAAATGTGGTTACTGGGCGATACTTTGATGGCCGTGGATTTTTGTGGGTTTGCGTGGAGCTGAAGGGCTTGCAAACTGTTGTTACACTACGCTCACCGTTGATATTTAGCAATTTCTGCGACTTTCCTGTTAAGGTTCGGGTGAATGGGGAGAAAACTGAGTATGAGTGTCCAAGATCTGAGGACTTCTATCAAGATACGTGTTCTCAGAAAAGCGGCACCTCTCATACAAACTGCATTTCGCTTGACGGGTCATCATGCACTCTCTCTGAGGCGAGAAACGTTAGTACCAGTTCGTCGAGTATTATGGTGGAATCAGTGTCTACACTCAACTTTGGCATTGACGGTGGACCGTGGTGCTCGATGACACCACAAGATAATATTCCTGACGAGTTTGATCATGTGAGAATTAGCGATAGCCAGCCGGATGGATGCAAGAAGTCACACCACTGCTTCATAGAGCTACACCCAGGTAGTCCTATGGAACTCTCTCATTACGCTTGGACCAAAATTGCCCGAGCCCAATGCAGGACAGTGCTCCCTACTGATTTTGAATCGCTGCAGCCTCAAATATCCCGACGTTATGCATGGATGGATGTCTCGTTGTGGCCCGCTATCATGGTAGAGAATACGATGGATATTTCAGTGTCTTTTAGCTTCTCTCAGAAGGTAAGACAATAATTTTATATGCCAATGTAAGGTGTTAACGCATGCTGATCTGTGTATGACTAGGCGAGAAACATCAGTCTCGACGTGCCGCCATCTAGCGATAAATGCCTCTCTATAATCAACCCGTTCGTGCCCGTGAATACTCAGCTGTGGTGTGAGGTGTGCCCAGGCAATGCACATAAATCCGCTCGACCGCTCGACTTTATTATGGTTTGTAGCACAACAGAGCCAAAGGAGCAGGTTTTTGATTTCGTGGAGTGTCGGGTAATTGTGACTACCAGGAATGACCACCATCCAACGGTGCGAGTTCGAACAGAGCGCGTTTTAAGTGTTGCAAACTTAACTCCTAGTGCCCTGCACATCAATTTTGGTAGCCATGTTGGAAAGCAACGAGCTGTTGAACAGGTTGCTCCCTGTGAGGAGCGATCCATCGGGTTTTCTGTAGTCAGCAATCGCCTGGTAGTCTCAATTTCCGAGAGTGAAGCTTCGTGTGAGACTAAGAGCCAGATTGAATGGTCTCCAGAAATTTCTCTGAACGTGAACGGGGATACCAAATCAATCGTCGTCCCCACAGGAGATAAAAGACTTCGCGATCTCGCCAGTACTTACTGTATCGAGTTGGGGAATGTTAATGGATACCTCAAACTAACAATCCGCCCGCAAGTCGTCGTTATTAATTCGACGGTAAGCCACTGTTACTATATGTTTGGCTACTGCTTTTTGGTAACTAACCGCATTTGTAACTTTTTTTCCAGAACTATGCCCTAAAGTTTACTTCCACTGACGGGCTAGGAAATGCTATTAGTGCTGCAGATGCAATATCGGTGTGTTTGCGATAGACGTTATACTTGGTTTATATCTGCATTTTAGCTGAAGTGTGGTGTTTTTTCCTCTCTGTGTACAGTTGCTGTCGGGAGATGGTGCAGGGTGGTCTGTGCCAGTTTGCCTTCACAAGGAAGTAAAAAAGCGGAGTATTACCGCAGACGTATCATCTTGGCTGAGTTCGAAAATATCTAGACGTCCCAGCGATGAATCCAACTCAGCAAAGCAAGCGTTAGTGGCGAGATTGTCGTGTTCCTTCAGGGTCTCTCTGGTTGAAGATGGGTATCAGTGGACAGAAGAAATTGCTGTCCTCCTCCCAAGAATCCCCCTTCTGCTCGATTCAGACGGCAAACTCAAAATCGTAGAACCACTGTCATCGTCCACAGACCCCCCCCAAACACCAGAAAGTGTGCTTTACCCCGCACCTTCAACGACTACTCATCGAAGACGTTTGCTGATTCCCCACCGCACTTTCCGTCATAAGATGCTGACCTACACCATGACACAGAAGCAAAAGTGTATTCACATAATGTTCTTTGTGGACCATCAGCCACCCGTCATTATCCACAACCAGTGGGAAAAGGTGCTTGGGTTCCGAAACGTTTCATTTCTGTCGAATCCTGAAGGAGTCGGATCCAACTTTTATCTCGAATATGACTGGAACTTACAGGTATATACTCGCCATTCTATTATGTACTTAAACACTTATCACTTCGATTAACGATGGAATGGATTTGCAGGTAACCACCAAGCAACCTACATTAACGGAGGATTCAGCGGGGGGTGATAATAGCGACAGCGATGGTTCCCAGCCATTCAGAGATTGGCTGGAGGCATCAATGCAGTTCAGGGAAAGCAGTGCAATACTCAACAGTGCAAACGGCGAGCGCATGCGTTTTCAGATCGGCTCGCCCCAGTTCGGTTGGTCCAATGTGCTTTGGCAAGTTGGTGGGATCCAATTCGCATCATTTTCAGACGAACGCGAATCTGGCAATTCCGGCCCCACCTTCTTGGTCATGTGCTTTTACCGAGCAGGATCATGGTTGATCTCCATCACCTGTCTTGAGGATCCGACGCATGATGGCCCCTCAAGTGGAGCACCATCGATGGTTCTACCATCCACGACAACCGCAAGTAAGAGTCAACCCGCTGTGCCAGCATTTCTGAAAGTTGGTGTAATCGTGGAGGAGATCTCTCTTCACTTTTGCGACGAGCACGACCCCGTTCGTGATGCAAGAGGGATGGTCCTGTATCCAGAAATTTTACGAGCGACGTGCAAAGCAGTGTCAGTCGTTTTTACAACAGCCCCAGATCCTCCAGAAGCATCTCGCCATAGCACACGCCTGGGATATATGTCGCACATTCGGTCGTATACGACTCTTTTCGTTGCGGTCGAAGATATCGAAGTGGGGCATTTCCTACAAACCTGCAATTTTCCTGTGATTCTATGCTTCCCGGAAACTCATGCATCAAAAGATTTGCTACAATTTGATCGGGCTAAGAAGCAAGAAACTTTGGTGAGCTTGATGAACACGCTGCTAGACAAACAATTACCAGGTGCGGAGGGGTTGTCCTTTATTACGAGAGTCATCTATACGGATACATGGGACCCAGTTGGTATCCCGTCATACTTCCATAGTATTGAGCTGAAACTTGCGCCTGCTGTTCTTCAGGTAAGATTATGCTGCTTCCAGTGTGGGTAGTATTGGTGATGACTAACAATGAGCTTCACGTATTATTCAGGTGGAAGACGATATTCTAACCTATGTGAACGCTTTCATTCGACCTACTCTGGATGCGTTAGAAGGAGAAGCTGCTTCTAGTGGCACTGTCCTGAACGAAGGCTGTCAAACCCCAGGCGTATCAGATGGTGACTGGAGTATGGCTGTATTAAAGTCAACCCTGATTACAAAACAGCGAAAAGTTTACATTGATCGGTTGGAGATCAGTAGTCTCGACGTGACTATCACAGCAAGGGTTTCGATTCCTGTGCTGAATAGTTTTGATGGGACACCACTACACTTTGGGTCTACCGAGTTGCGTGAGGTATTTTCTTTCCCCGACCAGTTATACAAGGACCTGGCAGCAGACTACGTGGCTGACACGATAGTCCGCTCTCCGATGCTTCTGATGTCATTGAATATCATCGGCAACCCAGCGTAAGTTTATACTGTGCTGAACTGACATTACCCATGACTGACAACCGTTCCTGATTGACTCAACGCAGTGGCTTTCTTCGGAGCTTTGGCCAAGGCGTACGGGACCTGATCGAAATCCCGCTGGCTGCTTCTCGAAATGGCTACAGTCCGTGGGTGCTTACCAAGGGAGTGGTCGGTGGTGTAGCCTCCTTTTTAGGTCACACCACGGCAGCTACGCTTACCTCCGTGTCTGGATTCTCGTATTCAATTTCTCGGACAATGGATCAACTTACGCTGTCGTCGGACCAACTGATGAAGCGTCATTACACCCGACCAACTCAGTTTTCTTCAGCTCTTGCGGACGGGCTGGGATCCTTGGGATCGAGTGTAGTTGGTGCTGCTACAGGAGTGATTACGACACCGATTGCGGTTTATAAGGAGCGTCAGATGCAAGGTCTCGATACCGGGCTTCGAAGCGTGGTAGGCGGTGTTGGCATGGGTCTAGTGGGTATTGTCGCTCGACCCATGGGTGGTGTAGCTTCACTGGTGTCAATGACGTCGGACGGACTGCTCTCTGGAATGGGAGGCAATCGCATAGCGTTCGATGACTCAGTGTCGCGATTTGATGCGAGACCGAATGAACTTTTGCGATACAAGTTAAAGGTTTTACCGGATGCGGTCGGTAGTACGCTAATCTTTGCGCATGGCATTTGGGTTGTTAGCAGTGGGAACGAGCTGGTGGCTTCTGATCGGGAACTTCAGTACATCTCTGAAGAGCACCTCCAAGCTCCAGAAAACGAGCCCCTACGAGGTTTACTAGTGTCAGAAGATGAAGAACTTCAGCTAGTCCAGGTCACAGTTGTGTCTTCGAATGAGTGTTTGTACGTGGTGGGGGCAAGCGGCACGCAAAATCAAGCACTTCTAGTTCAAACGTCGTTGGGGTCGATACAGGCAGTTGAAGAAAGCTTGAAAGAGCCTACAATTTTCGATGTAGGTATCAAGGCACTGGGAAGTGTAGAATGGCTGCGCTTCCGACTCCCCCCGCGCCAAAGACGGCATTTAAGCCATCAGATTCGGGTTTGGCTAGCAGCTGATTCAATTTTGTAGGAGCGTGTTGATAGATAGTGATGAAAACATAGAAGTTGTTCGTCCAACGCCAGTTGCAGTTTTCGAACGTGTTGATAGATAGTGATGAAAACAGAAGTAGTTGCCACTTGTTGTTGGTCCAACGCCAGTTGCATTTTTCGTTGTTTTGTAGCGCAAGGTCTCATACGGGAACCTTTTCCGGAAAGTTGGCATTGCTGCGCACCACCATCAGAATTCACATTGCAGCCACAGACGCAGAAGAAAGCTAGCGAAATATGGTGGCTGGCGAAAATGGCGGAGCACATCCTTCTGTAGTGGATTCAAATGCTGGGAGTGACTTTGTACCAGCACCAAGCCTCTTTCGCCTGATGAAACTGGTGCACGAGACACAGTGTGAAATGGAAATTGTAAAACCAGTCCTTGACGAGCTCGAAGTGATGCGACTATGTCGCTTCTTTGGCACGATGTCGTCCGTGAACCCAAAAGATTTCAACTTTGACATTCTGCATGCTCGGGAGTTCGACGACGACTTTATCCGTTTCCTTCGCTTTGACCTGCTTGAGAATTCGTGTCCAGGTGACTTAAGATTGAAGGGCTTGTTCGGCAAACAAGCTCAAATCGCGAATGCCTTGGTAGATATGACGACATGCTCTGTTGAGACTATAGCGTCACTTACACTGGACAATGAAGGGATATACTGCATGAAAATGGATGATGACTGTTTCAACAATGAATGCGAAGATACAAAGACTTTTGGGCTTGTTGTGTTCTCTTGGATCCGTGACGAGCTGTTTCAGTCAGACGGACTTCGAGATACTCCAGCATTCATCTTGAGGTTTCTTACAGTTTTAGTGCCTGACATCATTTGCTGCACCACAGAAGCAGACACCCAACAACTCAAGGTAGCTATGATGGACTCAGATACCCAAGAAGATGATGAGTTTTCTTCGTACTCGGTATCGTTTCATATCGAGAAACAGGAGGACCAGTCGGATGGTATCGAGTGCATGGAAACGATCTCTGTAGACTTGGGAGTCATATCTAGAAGACTGCTCCAGTGCTTATTTGTTGAAGGGAAGCTATCCAGCAGTCGCTGTTAAGAAAATGATGAAGTCATCAATCCATTACGAACGCGTTCAGCGCACTTTCTGGCCTAACATGGAGTTGACCTTTGCGAAGTGGCTCAAGAAACAGTCCCAGCAGTACCGAATTGACTTGAGCGGATCTATTGTCCAATCGGCAAAGCTCTGTCAGAATATACTACAAGCATTTGACATGTGGCCTGAAGACGAGATCAGAGCATCGCGATGTGCCTACGAGAAGCAGCACCACGAAGAATATGACAAGGCAGCTGATCAGCTAAAAGCTGAGATTACACAGCAGAGAGCTGTGGTTGAACAAATCTCGAATGGTTTGTTCGAACTCCGCCCTATAGGGCCTCTGAGTGAAAACGCTGCCGCATCCTTGCAGACTGCCTGGACAGCCTACGACGCGTTCCGGGGTTGGCTTAAGTCAGCTTGCACATGGAAATTCGACCAGAAGCTTAATTTTGTGCTTGATGCTCCTGCTCGTCTGAAAGAAATCAACACAGTGCTATTTAGCCTTTATTCGCACGGGCAAGATAGGCAGCTCAGGTCGCTGTTGGAAATGTGCTCCACTGTCTCTAAAGCAGAACTCTTAACAAAGATAAAAGCATACCAGAAAGCAAATAAACAACACGTCGGGTCCAAAAAGTCTGATGAAGATGACAAGGAGCGTGAAGTAACCTGGGAATCGTTCTTGGAGATAATTGCCGAGCCATTGACTGCACTGCACACCAAGTGGCTCAATGCGGTTGAGAGCGGACTCGCTGCTGCCTTGGAAGTGAAGTTGAAAAAGCTGAAAAATGGTCAGAAACGGAAGAAGACTGTATTATATTATATGACCACGAAAAGGACATCAGAAAAATATTTTTGATCAGCTGCGGAAATCTCTTTTGTCAACGGACGGGTTATTGCTGACAATAAGCGCGCACACCCGTGGTCGTGGAATTGTTCGTTGTGAGGGGACCAGAGAAGTGCATTCGCCTCTTACTGCTTTCCTTGATATCGTGAAGCTGGACGCTGCCGATACACCAGAAGGACGGCCAGGTGATGGTGTTGTACGCCAAAAACCTCTAGGTCGACTCCGTTTGTATCCAAATGAATATCAAGTGGCGATTTTTACCGTAAAAGTGCGATCTGCAGTGCAGGTTTGTACCAACAAGGAGTGTATGAGGACGAAATTCATATATTTCCAACCAAATGACGATTGCCGTCAACCTCCACGGGCGAAAGAACAGATTATTCGAACGTTTGGTCAAGTCGCCTCTCTGTGTGATTATAATGCTCGGACGCGAATCATGACATTCCTGTCCAAGGATTCGGTGGGACTGTACAAGTTTGATGAGGCGTTCAAAAACATGGAACTCGTGAAGGTTATTGATTTGGGTGTGCGTTCAACCCTAACCGAGCTACCATTTACGGATATTTTGCTGCAAGACACCTCCATGTACGTGACCGATTCCAGTGTGTGCACGCAAGCCATTGACATCCATAATGACCAAACCTCCAATATTCTGAACATGCACGCTAGTCCAGAGATGAATAGCTCAAGCAGCAAGATGTTCGAATTGGCCGACAACCTAACAATCGGAGCTATTTCATTAGTGCCTAGCAACGATGGGTCCTTCGTAGGGGAGCTCGAATGCATTTCTCGTGATGATCATCGCCATTTACCAGCTCTACAGCTTGGTGTGATTTTTTTGACCGATCGGGTGAGCGTTCAATGTTTCAATGACCGTGTGCTTGTTCTTGACCCGCTGGTGCAAAAGGTATACGTATTTTTCCTCCAAGTGACAGTACGCAGTGATTCTTATTGGATGAGGCAGTCCGGAACTGGAGGATCCAAGCGTTCGGACGCTGATGCAAGACACACAAGACATCCCTCGCAAACAGCATTGGTTATACACGTTCTACCACGTATTCGAAAAGTTCCCAGTGCGCGGGCTACTCGATTCGATCTCGCCTACACACGTATCAGTTACCATTTCCTCTATAGTATCCGACGGTGATGTTTCCGCTCTTGAAACCTATCATGACTTTCTCTCCTTATTGATGAGTGATTTAATGGCTCTCAACAAGCCGCTACATGGGTTGGACCTCACCCATGGCCTGGTCGTGCTGCGTTCCTTACGTGGAGTGGCCATGGAGACAAGGTCATTGGAGTTTTTCTTCCGAACACTCATTACTTTTCTGCCGATTCAAATTTGCCGCGCTGAGGGAAACGCGCTGACGATATTACATGATGGCGTGGATCAGTCGCTTAATGAAGCGGAAGTGGAGGTTCAGACATGGGGTGCAGCAGATATTGCCGAGTCGATTCGGTTTGGACTTCTTTCACCTCTGTTATGCGCTTGGCGAGACCGATGTATAGTGATTACATCGATGGGCAAGCAGTCCACCGGAAAGAGTTACTTCCTGAACCATCTGACTGGATCGTCATTTGCTATTGCAGGAAACCGCTGTACTGATGGCGCCTGGATGAGCCTGCGCATAATGGAAGACGTGATGCTTGTGGTTTTAGACTTCGAAGGTCTCGGGTCGTTCGAACGTACCGATCAAGAGGACGTGTTTCTCTCAGTGCTAAATGCTTCCTTATCAATGTTTACAATATTCCGCATGGAAATGCGATTTGACAAGGATATTGATGCGCTGTTCACAAAGTTTCAGAAAGGTATTAATCTACTGAAGAATGACGAACGCCTTTTCCAAGGAAGTCTCTACATGAGCGTGAAAGACGTCAACCCGAATGATCGGCATGGTGTACTTACCGAGTTTCAGCAAAAATTTCAGAAGCTGCTGACGGCTAATCGTGAACAAAATTTCCTCACTGAGCTGTATTCGGGTAGGCTGGGAATTAATTGTTCGCCTCCTCTAGGAACTTTGGGCTATTATCACTCACTACGGCACGCAAGCAAATTGATTGATGAGCTCGTTAATGGAGAAGCATTACCGAGTGGCTTTAAAAGTGGTAGCTCATTCCACGATTGTATTCGCTTGGTTCTTGCCAAAATTTCAATCCTTGATTGGACCGCAGTCGACGAAATTTCGCAGCGACTAGAGATGAATGATCTTCACAGAAAGCTGCCTGGTGTCATTCGCTCAGGCTGTCTGATTCCTGCTGATTGCCAGACAAAAAGAGAGAGCATACCACAGACTCTTAAGGATCCTATTCTATTTTATGAAAGCGATAGGAGTTTATTCATCTTGGAGCAGCTTAGTCATGACTACCCTGAATTTGTAGACTGCTGGGCGAGTGTTAATCGCGAGATCTTTTTAGATGAAATAGACGACGAGGATGTGGATTTTGGGTTCTCAGTGTGCTCTGACTCATGCACAGATACGAGCTCCATTCACTTCACTTTGCTGGCTCTGTTTCATCGATATTTGGCTCTAACATCGAAGGGCGCACTGGAGAAAATCACAGATCGAGACTATGCAAGCTTCGATGCGTTGTTATCCTTTCTGATTTACCGTCGAAAGACCAAGGTGATCCTGTGGGTGAAGCAATTCCTGGGACCGGAACGGTTCATGGATGAGTGGGAGAAGATTGAGCAGAACTACTTGCTACCTTTCGAAAGTCTACTGAAGCGATGTCTTCATGGATGCTCCAACTGCCAGCTACAGTGCATGCGATCATCTTATCATTCGTTTGATGAAGTACACGACTGCGGTATGAGTCACGTGTGCCGCGGTCTTTGTGAGCACTGTATGAAGAAGTGTTATTATAACCAAACAGGAACGGAAATTCCACGTTGTGTCGGAAAGGCGGGGCATGAAGGTGCCTGCGACTGTCTTAAAGGCGACCACACCTGTGGGGCTGGTTGCGGTTTAAGTGGTGCTTCCAACTGTGGAGGAGTTTGTGTATTGGTTGCTGGGCACGAAGGAGACCATCGGTGTTCTGCAAAGAAGCACGCGTGTGGCGCTGAATGCAGTGCGTCGCAATGCGGTGGGAAATGCATCCTGAATATCGACCATCGACACACTGTCCACAAGTGCGCTGAACTACAGTGTCAACACGAGTGCGAAATGAATGTGTAAGGAGCGCTGTAGTACAGCGAACCATTTTCACGACCAACCGGCGTTGTGGGTAAAATTCGTCGAGGAAAACGAGCAAACGGATGCCGCTGCTGAGATTTCCCATTGCAGGGGTGAGATCACTCATTTGTGCAATTCACGCCACACTTGTAATGCAACCTGCGAGACAGAAGGTATCTGCAGTAAACTTGTGCAAGTTTCTACCAAAACGTTTTCGGGGACGTGCGACACATTCGATTTTGAGCTGAAGGAGATGGTCAGTGTTCGCAACAAGTGTGTAATAGTCCTAAATCCTGGACAGACAAACCACAGCGGTGTCGCGCATTCTTGTATTAAATTGCTGCCGAATGGTTCTTCGACTGTGCACGGATGCGGCGTAAAGTGCACAGCCTGTGAGTATTATTGCGAGAAGCCTGTTGGGCATGAAGGTGAGCACTCGGCTGCACATGGCAACATGCGCAACATGCACTTTATTACCAGTACCCATGATTCTGTTATCAATTGGGAAGACCACAAGTATGCTACAGGAGAGAAAGGAGTCGCTGAAATGTGCAACATGTACTGCTCGTCGGCTGGCCGAGGGCACGTACACTATTTGAAGTGCGACAAGGATAGTAGTGCTACCTGCACGTATCACGGTGGTGGAGACCAGCGTCGCCATTGCAAGAGTGAATTGAAGCCAAAACCAACCCACGAAGTTGACGAAGTACTACACACAAAGTATTGGAAGACGGTTGGATGGGAAGACCCTTGTCGATCTGCGGCGGAACGTCTAGAATTTACCAGGTGTCCGTATATGTGCGACGCACCTGAGCACAAAGGTGAGGGAAAAGTGGCATCTTTCTGTGACCTGGAGGTCTGGCACCATCCTGTCACCACACCACCTCTTTCCGAGCGCAGAGGCTTTTCTTATGTCAGTGGACACCGATTCTCTTGCTCTCATACTGCGTCAACGGGTAAAGTGCACCATGTCTTCGTATTGGACTGTTCAGGGTCTATGCGAGGAGAACCATGGCAGAACCTGGTGAGCGGGGTTCGGGGGTACTTGCGAAGTCGGTGCGTGAGAGGGGCAAGCGAGGATATCGTGTCGGTGGTCACGTTCGGCAATCAAGGCATAATCGAGTTTGAAGCGGTGCCTATCAATTCTGCTCGAGGCATGAACATCGTCTTCCACGGCGGAGGAACCTTCTACTCCAACGGATTGAGCCAAGCAAGCGCGATTTTTTCGCGGACCGATTTGAGCGAGTTCACGCCCGTGATGATTTCTTCACCGACGGCCGTCCTGCGGATCGCAAGAAGGGCCCCAAGATGGCGATCGACGTCCGCGATCGCTATGCAAAGTACGGCCTGCAGTCGTTCGTGGTGGGCTACGGGCGCGCGAACGAGATGGGACTGGCGGACCTGGCGGAAAGGCTCGGAGGGTCCGTGCGCGAGGTGCTCACGGCCGCGGACCTCGGCGAGACGTTCCGCTCCATCTCGTTGTCTCTGGGGGCGTGCGCCGGACTGATCCCGAGCCGCGAGGACTGAAGAGGACAGAGAAGGACAGTCGGTCGATGTCGGTAGCGTCGGGTAGGAGCTGCTCAAGAGTAATACTAGGATGTACTAAGTAAGTAGGTAACAGGAAGCAGGAGAGCGAGCCATGTGAGGCAGCGTCCAAGTTGAAGTGGTTAAGTTGCTCGCCCCGTCCGTTGCGCCCCTCCCATCCTGCAACTTTTGGTGGTTGTCCCCGCCGGGCGCCGGGCATTTGTCAAGTTATCCGGACGACGACGATGCTGTGGGTGGACAAGTACCGGCCGACGTCGCTGGAGGCGCTGGACTTCCACCCGGAGGTGACGACGCGGCTGACGAACCTGTCGCGCTCGTCGGACCTGCCGCACCTGCTCGTGTACGGGCCGTCGGGCGCGGGCAAGAAGACGCGCATCATGGCGCTGCTGCGCGCGCTGTACGGCGACGGCGCGCTCAAGGTGCGGCTCGAGCACAAGGCGTTCAAGGCGCCGGGCCGCAGCGCCAAAGTGGAGATCACGACCGTGGCCAGCAACTTCCACATCGAGATGAACCCGTCGGACGTGGGCTCGAGCGACCGCCTCGTGGTGCAGCAAGTGCTTAAGGAGATCGCCCAGTACCACCTGGCCGACGCCCACGCGCAGCGGGCCTTCAAGGTGGTGCTGCTCATGGAGGTGGACCGCCTCAGCAAGGGCGCGCAGCACGCGCTGCGCCGCACCATGGAGAAGTACACGGCCACGTGCCGCCTCGTGCTCTGCTGCAACAGCCCCAGCAAGGTCATCGACCCGCTGCGCAGCCGCTGCCTCGGCGTGCGCGTGGGCGCCCCCAGCGCCGACGAGGTCTGCAACGTGCTGCAGGGCGTGTGCGCCAAGGAGGGGCTCGACTACTGCGCGCCGCTGGCCGAGCAGATCGCCGCCAAGAGCGAGCGCAACCTGCGCCGCGCGCTGCTCATGCTCGAGACCTGCCGCGTGCAGAAGTACGGACCCCACGTCCTCCCGGACCGAGACGCGACTCGAGCTGCGTCGAGACCCAACTGACCACCTTGCTCTTGTGCTCTTTGCTTGCTGCGCAGCTACCCGTTCTCGCCCGACCAGCAGATCCAGCTGCCGGCCTGGGAAGACTACATCTGCAGTCTGGCCAAGGTGGTGCTGCAGGAGCAGTCGCCTGCCGGGTACGTTTCCTCTGTCGCCGGGCCCTTGCTGCGCTGTGCCGTGTGCTCACCGACCTGGTTCTGTGCTCTCTGCTGCGCCAGCCTGCTCAAGGCGCGCGAGATGATCTACGAGCTGATCTCCAACTGCGTGCCGTCCGAGGTGATCCTCAGGGTGCTCTGCCGCGAGCTCATGAGCCGCCTGGACGACGACCTCAAGCACGAGCTCGTGCAGTGGGCCTCGTACTACGAGCACCGCATGCAGCGCGGCTCCAAGGACATTTTCCACTTCGAGGCCTTCCTGGCCAAGTTCATGACGCTCTACAAGAAGTTCCTGCTGGACCTGTACATGTAGCGACCGAACCATTAACGCGCTAAGGAATGAAAGCTGACTCCATCTCCCGCCCGCTTCAGTCCGTCCGCCCCGTTATGCACGACGCGCGGATTTGCCTGTCAGCCAGCCGGCCATTCGGCCAGTCGCTGCGGAGGTGAGAGTACCAGTATGTGGCAGGTGGCGGTGTTGACACGCTTCGAGGCGCTGCAGACGTTCCTGTCCAGTGGTGAGCGCGAGAGCGTCAAGTCGGCGCTGTTCGAGCAGCGCGGAGCAGCCAGCGTCAATGCAGAGACCAGCGAGCAGAAGGCGGAGGACCTTGACGCGGACACACCCGCTGGAGGATCGGTACACCTGGAACGGTACTGCTTTGTGTCTTGAGCCATCATCTCGTCTGCGTTGTACTCATCGCTGTGCTGCTGCTGCTGCTCAGGTGGAAGAAGTGGAAGCTCCAAGGCGACAAGATCGACGAGCTCACGTCCACCGCCGGCTCTGGGGCGGACGAAGCGCTGAAAGTTCTGGAGACGAGTGTGGCCAACTTGCGCTTCTTCGCGCGCGGCAAGCGCGGCGTGCTGTACGCAGGCGAACTGCGCTCTAATGACGAGCCGGTGGTGGCCAAACTCGCTGCGGATGCGACTTCCGCTGGCTCCGTGACGCTCGAGGCGCGCTGGCTTCGAGTGGTGAACCGCATGGGCATTGGCGCCAAGCTGGTCGACGCGGGGAATGGTTGGTTCCTGTGCGAGCGCCTTGAAGGCAAGAACGTGGTGGGGTTCCTCGGCGAAAGCGACGAGGTCACCACTCCAGCCAACGCCATGTGGGTCGTCCGCGAGATGCTGTGCCAGGTAATGCTCCATGCTGTCTTGTGTGTGCATAACGTGGAGTAGTCGCTAACTGCGCATGTTGGGCAGTGCTTCGCCATGGACCTCATGGGGGTGAACAAGGAGGAGATGACGCACCCTCACCGCCACATCATCGTGCACCGCTCCACGCAACAGCCTGTGCGGTGGCGCTGCACGTTCGTCGACTTTGAAAAGTGCTCGTCCACCAAGAAACCCAAGAACGTCACGCAGCTCTGCCAGGTACGTCAACGCAGCTTCCCTGCATGCCTCGACGAGAAGATGCTCACGATCTCTTTCGCTGTGCTCGGTAGTTCCTCAGCTCGCCACGGATGGTGGCTCTGCTGGCCAGCAAGCAGCTCAAGGTGGACGTCCTCAAGCTGCGGCAGTGCACCAAGCGCTACAAGCAGAACATCTCCACACAGACGTTCGGCGACATCATGCGAGTCTTCGGTCTGTAGCAACAGGCAACTTGCAATCTACACACGCGCCACGAACTAACTGCTCCGAGCACAGAGCGTCGTTCTAGCTCTCGTCGTCCCCGCCACCGAGCGCAAGTCCTCCAGCGCTCACTTTCCGATTTGCCGGCTGCAGCTCACGCGGCCGATGGCCACGCGCAACGCTCGCGACTGGCGCCGCTTCCTGCGAGACCTTCTGGCCGCCCCCGACGCCCCCGCGTACGACGGCGTGTGCTTCTTCACGCTCTCGGGGCGCGTCGAGTACCGCGACGGCTGCTTCCGCTCGCGCGCCGCCGACGCTCTGGCCGTGGACCCGCTGCAGCTGCTGAGCCTCTTCCAGCAGCTCGCGCGCCTCGCCATCCACGAGCAGCGCGCCGCCCAGCAACCAGCAGCAGCAGCAGCAGCGCAGCAGCCGCCGGGCGTGACGCCCGCGCTGCGGCTCGGCGGCGACTGCGTGTTCCACGTCGTGTCGGCCTCGTTCTCGAGCGTCTGCGCGCTGTCGGGCGGCCAGGCGCGCGGCCTCGTGGCGGAGAAGCTGCCGGTCGGCGTGCTGGTCGTGGCCTTCTCGGCGCCGCTGAGCCTGCGCGCGGTCTTCGGCCGCCTGCAGCGCGCGTGCGCGGCACTGCGCGTCTAGGCCGTTTCTGGCCACGTGGCAGCAGTTGGCGACAGCAGCGGCCCCATGTACTTCTGCGCCGCCTGCGACGTGTACGTGCGCGACGCGAGCGTGGCCGAGCACGACCAGAGCACGGCGCACCTGCTCTCCAGCGGCGGCGGCGTGTCCGCGCGCAAGCTGTGGCTGCCCGAGACGAACCGCGGCTTCCAGATGCTGCGGTCCATGGGCTGGCAGGAGGGCGGCGGCCTGGGGCGCGCGGGCGCCGGCAGGCTCACGCCCGTGGCCACGACCTTCAAGACGGACCGGGCGGGCGTCGGCGCGCACGACGAGCAGCAGGCCAAGCAGGCGGCGGACGGACGCAGCGACGCGCAGGACCGACTCGCGCGCAAGCGGCAGGCCCCCGGCGGACTCTCCAAGGCGCAGCGCAAGCTGCAGAGGCAGAACGAGCAGAGACGAGATGGCGCCATCGGCGCCGAGCTGTACGCGGAAGGCCTGGAAGGGTACGAGGAGTTTCTGCGCTAGGAGGCAGTCGAGCAGCGAGCTCTAGTTGCATTCGCCTTAGTGCAGCGGGTTACCAGCTCTGGAACGAGTTTCATGCTTGCACTCCCCCCCCCCACTCACTCACAGTTTTGATTGCCACGTTGGCGCATCCAGCGCTGCTGCTGCTGCTGCTGCGTCGATGGTGTCTGTGGGCGACTCCATGATTCGCTTTAACAGCGTCACGACGTCCGCGCGGCAGTCAACGCCGTCGCCCATGACTGCAAACACCATGTCTTCGTGTGTACAGTTGCTCACTTGGCAGTACTCAGCAGCTTGGCCCGCTTCTCTCTGGAAATGCAGAGCGACGATGTTATCACGCCACTCCGCGTCAAATGCAGCAGCTTTGCGTATTTCGACTCACCAGATTGGACGCGAGCTTCTTCGCCGAGCTTGTAGGAACAACCTGCACGCACACGAAGCAACGAATAAGTCTCCGCTCGATTAGATGGGATCAGGAAGCAACGTACTGCGTCATCCTCTCCGTGCAGAAGATAAAACGGCGGAAGTGCGAAGGCTGGAGCACAGCAGCAGTGTCAGCAACATGCCTCCTTTTCGATACGATAGCACGCACGACGGCAAGAAAACGCCTCTCACTCATGTTCCTCGCCTGAGCCAAAAGTGCTGTGGGGCTGTGCTTCTTGAAGTTGGCCATGCCGAGCATGGCAGGCTTCATCGACGATATCTCGTGCACTCCTGCCATGGTTGCAAACCAGAAGTTAGTCGCCTAGAAGGCCGCATCCAAGCTGCGCGCACGCAACTAACGTACCATTGAAGGGGCCCACGACGCGCTCGCTTTCAAAGACGTAGTGGTCCGAGATGTCGTACGGCGCGGAGAGTCCGATGAATCCTCGCACGTAGTGGCCGATCTCCTTCTCCTTGGCGTCGTTGCCAGCCAGCCGAAGTGCCGACTTGACCATCGCAAGCGCCCCAACGTGCCCGCCAGACGAGTGGCCGCTCAGGAAGAGCTTGTCGCGGTCTCCTCCGAGCGCCTCGCAGTTCTCCGCCACCCAGCAGACCTGCACGAGACCCGCCACACCTCGTCAGCTTGAGCCGCCGCAGGCTGCTCAGCCGGACGTGACGTACCGCGTTCTCGACGTCCTCGACCATGTCCACGACGGAGCCGCTGGGGAACGTCCGGTAGTTGATCACCGCCACGAGGAAGCCGAGCGAGGCCAGATACTCCCCCACGAGCGCGTACTGCCACTTGTGGCCGAAGGACCAGGCGCCGCCGTGCACGAAGACGAGCACCGGTTGGCCCCGAGCGCGCGGCGGCTGCACGCCGTAGACGTCGAGCGAGTGGCGCGCGTGCGGCCCGTAGCGGCAGTTGGCGCGGCAGTCGCGGGGCGTCCACAGCAGCGAGCGGCCGATGCGCGCGGCCAGCTGCGGCTTCACGAGGCACAGCAAGTACTCGGAGCTGGCGATGAGCTGCCCCACGGACGTGTATCTGAGCGCGGCCTGCGCGTGCTCCGGCCACGGGAGCCGCGGCTCGCTCTGCTGGAGCAGCGCGTGCTGCTGGCGCAGGTTGAGGCACGTGTTGCGCGCGTACGCCAGCAGGGCCACGGCCAGCGCCACGCGGCGCGGCTGCAGGCGCGGCGCATGGTCCGGAGGTGACGGCAGTTCCGCCATGAGCGTCCGCGTCTGGGCTGGTTTACGACAGCCAAACTCAGGGGAGGCGAGGCACGCCGTGTGATAACCAGGGAGCAAGCTCAACGAGCTGCTGCACGCGCGTGAGGTGAGACGGAGCTCGGCAAGACAATGGGGTGACCAACGCAACGCAACGCAAAGCAACGCGGCGGTTGTTCAATATGCAATTGATGAACGGCAGCGCGCTCGTACCTCCGACAGCCCTGGCTGTCTGACTGTCCCTCACTCGTTCCCGTCCCTCGATTCCTACGTCGGCCAGATGCTCAGTACGGCACGTACTCGAGCTCGCGGCAGTTGTTGAACTGGATGGCGTCGCTCGCTACGAACTTGGCCAGCGGGTCGATGCCCGAGAAGTTTTTCCACTGCTCGAACGTCCTCTTCGTGCCCAGAGTGAACTTGTCCAGGTCCGTGCGGTCGAAATCCTCCTTCGTCACGGGCAGCCCGAGGTTGTAGCGGATGCGGCGCTTGGACGGCTGCTGTATTACGTACCGCTGGCTCCAGTCGCGCTCCCACACCACCTTCCGCTTCTCGTACCAGTGGTAAGCGATGTCTTCCGACGGCACGTAAAAGTCGTAGCCGGCCGTCCACAACCGCGAAGCGCGAGAGTACTCTTCGCCGTGAAACAGGTACGGCGTGTACGGGTCGTTGCGAACATTCTTTGCCGGTGAGCACCCTCCAAAGTTGAATCCGCCAGCGAGCTGCGACATCAGCCTTGGCTTCGGCGTGTTCTTCTTGTCGATCCACATCGGGGCCGCGTACTGCACCATCGAGTCCGCGTCTTGCGTCTCAATGCGGGACATGCACATGAGCTGCACCTTGTCGTCCACATCGTGCTTTGTCAGGTGCTCCGTGGACTTTGGATACACCGAGATGATGGCTTTCGGGTTCTCGATCGAGTCCCATTGGGTTATGATCTTTTCATCCCAGTTGGGGATGAAGACCAAATGCGAGTCGATCGTCATGCAGAAGTCCTCGTCCGTGATGGCCTTCTCCGTCTCGTATCGCGCCGCGGTGGGGCCCTACAAGACAAGACGTCCACGACCACCACAGCCGCCTTAGCTCAAGGTCAACGCAGCCAGCTCCCCCCCCAGCAACCAGCTCCTCCTACCGTCGCGTTCACGGCGTCAATCTGGGACGAAACGATCTGCGAGCGGCGGCAGTACTCCTCGCCCACGAGCTGGCAGAAGACGTCGACGCACTGCTGCTCCTTCTCCGCGAGGTAGATCTGGTCGTAGATGCTGATCTTGAGGTTGTCGGGCTCCGCTGCGTTGTCGAAGATCGATCGCAGCGTCTCCGAGCACCTGCACAGACAGCAGCAGCAGCAACAGTCGTCAGCCATTGGCCCTGCAGTCACCAGCACGAGAGCAGCGTCGACCTCGCCGAGTCGCGGTAGTTGGCCACCAGGATGATGGTCCGACGGCCGTTGACGATGGACGGCGGCTCCGTCGGCCCCGGGACGGGCGTGGCGGCCACCTCCTGGTCGGCGCGCAGGTGCACGCTGCGCTCCTCCACGGGCGCCCCGCCGGCCGCGTACTCCTGCAGGTACAGGAACTCGTAGAGCACCACGACGAGGCAAATGACGGGGAAGACCATGAGCACCGCCACGCGCAGGTCCCAACCGGCGGCGCGGCGCGAGTCGCCGCGGGAGCTCACGCGCCCGTACGGCTGGTAGCCGGCCTTCATTCGCGTCGAGGAGGTCGTCGGCGTCGTCGGCGTCGTCGGCTCGGGCCTCGTCGTCTCGTCGGTTGACTTGGCTCACTGTTTCGCCCACGTCAGCCTTCGTCTCAGCCTCTTTTTTGTGGCGGGGGAAGCGCCAAGTGGTGTGGCGCACAGAGCCAAGAGGCGGACACCTCCCAAACCAGATATCCGTTAAAACGATATGTAGCGACTCGGCGCCGTCTCGCTGCTCCCCGAGATATGGGGCGCTGGATGACGATCGAGAGCAACCGCTCACTTATCGAGAAGGGTGAGGCTGAGCCTAGCCTGACACAGTCGGAGCTAGAGGCGTGGGCCAATCGAGTATTCCGCTTGCGCAAGGCACACAGCGTCCGATGTTAAAATCCCTCGGACCTGGCGTGAGGGATGGGGCGCTCTGGCGTCAGGATCCGCCGCTCAGCTGTGACCTGCATAACGGATGGTAAGTACGGATAACTAAGGATAGGCTAGCGGTATTGCAGAGTCTCACTTTCCTTTATACTCTGAAACGTGCAATTCAACAGGTTATAAGCCCAAACGCAAGCGGAGCCAGGTCGCACAAGGGGTGATGGCAACCCCGGCAACGGCGCGTCGGCGACCACGGAGGGGGCGAAGTGTCGGAGCTGCTGGCGCTGCTACGTGGTGTCGCCGGTCGGCTGGACAAGCTGGACAAGTCCCAGACCAAGCTCGAGCAGCGCCTGGAGCCGCCCAAGAAGGACGCCAAGTGTAACGGGGCTACACATTCTGCAGCGGGGCTGCCGTAGCGTGCGTCAGAGGAAGACGTAGACTCACCGAGTCTGAGTACGAGTCCGTACGATCCCTATCTACGGACTCCTAGAGTCTAAGGCCTTAACGCCAAGGCAATGTGGTGGAGCGGTATCGGAAATTTCGCCGTCGATCTAGATCCATCAACCTGGGACGAGAAATGTATTACCGCGGAGTAGTGTCCAAGTCACTGACGTGATGTTCAAGTGGCGACGGCCCGATTTCCGGCAGTTTTGATGCAGATCGACGATATCGATCTTGACAAGAATGATGCCGATCTTAAAGATAAGCATCAGATCTCAGTCCCTCTGATGACGCAAACAAGGAATAAAGGGTCAGTGAGTCCTGGAGACCAGTAATGGCGCACTAGGACACGTGGCGCAAGAAGTTAATAAGGTCAGATCTAGGAACATACTAACACACAAAACAGAGTTGAATTTTCCTTCTACATCACAAGTGGTCTTCGCCTTCACGCTACCGGGTACGGGATACATATTGGCCCGCCCGACGCTTCTTCAAGACATCTAATACCCCAAGATCGTAGTGAACCCAGACGCCGAGATTGCTTGGCCTGGCGTCTGTCAGCTCTCATTTCAACCCACCGCTTGAGGAAGCGGCAAGCAAGGAAAGGAATACACACCCCAAGGCAATCCCAGGCCAAGATCGACATCGGCCTACGAGTCCAGATCAAAGGAACCCAAGATCGACGACTCAAACATACATCGGCGTAGCGAGTAGAAATATCCCCGCTGCTGTCTGCCTTCCCGCTGCCCGTCAGGCAGCCCAAGACTCTAAACCCAGCGCGTCTTCTGAGATCACCCGAAGAGCTATCCAGCCCACCGACGGGTACACAAGGTGAGGATCAACATTTTTCACGGAAGATCGGAGTACCCCTTCCGTTAGTCGGCAGTTCGGGCGCCGTGTACAAGAGGATCACGCACGCGATATCAACATTTCGTGGAACCACTTCGCCACAATGGTGCGCGTGCCCGGATCTTTGGGCGACTCGGGATTTCACCGTGAGTCCCCCCAAGAGGATACGCAAAGTGAGTTTGGACAAGGGAATGAGGCGTCGACGAATGTGGCGAAGTGGTTCCACGAAATTTTGATATCGCGTGCGTGATCCTCTTGCACACGGCGCCCGAACTGCCGACTAACGGAGGGGGTACTCCGATCTTCCGTGAAAGTGTTGATCCACACCTTGTGTACCCGTCGGTGGGCTGGATCGCTCTTCGGGTGATCTCAGAAGACGCACTAGGTTAGAGACTTGGACTGCCTGGCGGGCAGCGGGAACTCAGACAGCAGCGGGGATATTTCTACTCGCTGCGCCGATATATGGTTGAGTCGTCGATCTTGGGTTCCTTTGATCTGGACTCGTAGGCCGATGTCGATCTTGGCCTGGGGTTGCCTTGGGGTGTGTATTCCTTTCTTTGCTTGCCGCTTCCTCTAGCGGTGGGTTGAAACGAGAGCGGACAGACGCCAGGCCAAGCAATCTCGGCGTCTGGGTTCACTTCGATCTTGGAGTATTAGATGTCTTGACGAAGCGTCGGGCGGGCCAATATGTATCCCGTACCCGGTAGCGTGAAGGCGAAGACCACTTGTGATGTAGAAGGAAAATTCAACTCTGTTTTATGTGTTAGTATGTTCCTAGATCTGACCTTATTAACTTCTTGCGCCACGTGTCCTAGTGCGCCATTACTGGTCTCCAGGACTCACTGACCCTTTATTCCTTGTTTGCGTCATCAGAGGGACTGAGATCTGATGCTTATCTTTAAGATCGGCATCATCCTTGTCAAGATCGATATCGTCAATCTGCATCAAAACTGCCGGAAATCGGGCCGTCGCCACTTGAACATCACGTCAGTGACTTGGACACTACTCCGCGGTAATACATTTCTCGTCCCAGGTTGATGGGTCTAGATCGAGGGCGAAATTTCCGATACCGCTCCACCACAATCGTCCCCTGCACAAGCGAGCGCTGCACAACGGCGGTCGCTTGTTGCACCATTTGCCGTTTTCCTGTCTTCGGATTAAGTCCCACTCAAGCTATAGACGCGCGTCGCAGTTCTTCCCAAGAGGCTGCCGACCAGGATCGTCTCCTTTCGTCCCCTGTCCCAGCTTCTTCGAATCACGCTACACGATCTTCGGCTGGATCGCCATCGTCCGGTTTGCGCTAGCGCCGTCCCCTGACCTTTCGATTTCTCAGAGCTTCCGATCGCTAAGTTTCATAACTAATCTTCTGATTCCACATACTTTCATATCCATTTCCTTCCGAGTCGATCTCCACATTTGTACTATCTCCACTGTCCTTGGGTGCTTCGGAAATGCCTAGATCGACTCATGTAATTTGTTCATATAGCCACCATTCCTTCTGACTCGCGGCCTCCCCGCGGGTCCTTCTTCCCAATTTTCATCGCACCGTGGTGACCAGCTCACCTGCGACTCCCGCTCGTCAGGCTTCTTCATGCGATTGCATGACATTGAACCGGTGCTGATTAGCTTGCCGTCGTAAGTAGTCATGCAATAGAGCTCCGCAGTTGAGATCGGCTTCGTCCACCCAGGTAGGTTCTTGATACCCCTTCCAATGTACTAGGAATTCTCTCATGGTCCGTCCATATCGAGTTCGGCGGCCTGATCTCATATCCGTAATACGCTCCACTTCGTACTCACCTTCTGCTAGGCTGGTGTCCCAACTATCTTCGGGGAGCAATGCTTCGTCAATATCGAATCGATCTTGATCTTCAATTACGAGGGGAACCATAGGGCGATCTGGAAATTTTCGAACTGGCTTCAATTTCGACGTATGCACTATGGGGAACAGCCGATTCCGTTCCCGCGATCTCAAGCCGTACCGCATGAGTGTCAATCACCGCCGCCACCCTGAAAGGTCCATGCCACATGTGTGCCAACTTCCGTGCCTACCCTTCCTTCACACGATCGAGGTAAAGCCACACTTGCATACCAACTTCATCTCGTAGGGGTGGGTAGACTCATTGTGGCGGTCAGCCCGGCTTTGGATCGCATGTCGTAATCGTTCATTGGCAGTTTCTCTCGCTTGCTGGTAATGGCGCTGAACAGGGTAACGCCAGCGTCAAGGCTCGCGATCTCGACGGCGTGTTGACCCAAGGGGAATCATGGCTTCTAACGTAGTGCGTGGATCCCATCCATGCGTTAAATAAAAAGGTGTATTCCCTCGTACTCGATCTTGAGCGGTATTTAGAGCGAACGCCAGTCGCTCCGCATATTCATCCCAGTCCCGTTGGTTGATATCCGACACATACATTTTACGGACCGAGTCAATGTTTGTACCATACGTTCTGCTGTACCATCAGCTTGCGGTCGGTATGCCATTGTTGCGCGTTGCTTCTGTCCGACGATCTTGTTGAATGATCTGAAGAAGTCAGCCATAAACCCCGGTTCTCATTCATGTCGAATCACCTCACTGGCGCCGAATCGACGGAACACACATTCCTCATAGTTCTCGGCGATATTTTGGGCAGTTCGAGACGCACTAGCTTTTGCGATGACGTAGCCAGTAAATAGATCGATCCAGATCAACAGCTCGGTATTGCCTTTGTAGGACTTAGGCAGAGATGGGATATGGTCCATAGCAATGATTTGCAACGGGTAGGTCGCCTGGAGATTACCAGGCGACTCCCCTTCCATGGTAGGTCTTCCTTTTCCCGTCTCGCAATCCACACACTGACCGACACATTGTTGCACGCTTCTGTACAAACCCCTCCAGTGAAAATGGGCCCTTATTCGTTGGTATGTTCGTCCGATACCCTGGTGTCCTCCTTCAAGGCTAGTGTGATAGTGGTGAAGAACATCTTCTTGGAGCGTTTCTGGAATCACGAGCCTGGTCACAAGATCGCGATCTTCGCAGGACTGCTTCGAAGGTGGACAATAGAACAATAATCCGACCTCATCTATTTCGTAACGTTCTGCGATCTTGGCACATGACTTGGCTTCTGTCGACGTAAGTTCATGTACGTCCCCAGTCAGATATTTCTTAAGATCGACGATCCACTTTTCTTCGTCTTGAGCCCGGCCTATCCGTTCCATTACCATCCTCTGCACCAGCGGTTCTTGCAACACTTCCCAGTCACGTCGTTGTCGTGACCTAGTGATTGCGGCGATCTTGACTACTGATATCTGGGACTGGGGAACTAGTAGTTCAGCGAGTCGATTGAGCGTGGCTAGATCGTCGATATCCGTCTGAGAGGTAACCTGCTCGCCCGCTTCCCGTTGTAAAGCCGCACTCGCTAATTTATCCGCACTCTGATTCCAGTCTCGTTTTACATGCAGGAACTCGTGATTAGGCCAAGATCGCAGCTTTCCACAGCTTTTTGCCGCAACAGCTTCAGGCTCGGGGCCTTACATTCAATTTCTCCCCGCATTTGCCGTATCCGACAGAGGTTGGAGTCTCCACAGATAATCAGTCTATTGCGATCCACATGTTGTTTTGC